>PVIH01005089.1:36731-129419 GCA_004025045.1 Sigmodon hispidus
GGGGGGAATCTCCAAGCTGCCGAAACTCGTTGCGTGATGGACTACAAATCCCATCATGCCACGCTCTGAATTCGCTGCGTCGAGGAAGAGGCGGCTACAGCAGCCATCGGAGCATCGTGGCCGGGCAGCGGACCGGGTTGGTCCACGTGGTGCGTCTGTCAGCAGCTCCTCACCACAGCTGAGCGAGGCCCTTTCGCGTGTAGGCGTCAGAAGGGGTGCTGCCACCTCCAGATCCGCTCGCAGGTGGGGCGGAGCCAGCGCAAGGCGTCGCGACGTTTTTACGACAGCGGCTGCCGTGTTCCGCGTCCGCTCGCCCGCCCGTCCTCCTCCTCTCTCCGATGATCTACCGGCTGTTGTGTGGCGTCGCTGATCTGTCGGGGCTGATGGCAGCCTGAGTGTGCGTGAGCGCGTGTGGGGGAAGGTGGGGTACGGGCGCGCGTGGGCGAGGAGAGCCAGCCGTGGCCGCCCCGAGCCCACAGCAGCACGCGCGGCCAACCGCGCGCGAGCCGGCGCCCCGGGAGCTCGGGGACAAGGGCGGACGCTGCTCCCCGCCCCCAGCGCGTCCTTCTGCTGTCGCGCGCCCGCAGGGACCGCCCGGCGTTCCCCTGGATGTCTCCGGCGTCCGCGCGGGGCCTCCTGCGGTCGCCGCGTGAGGCGGGCTGGTACTGCGGTCGGCGGGTGTAGCTCGGGGGCTGCGGCTGCCGCGCGGCCGTGTCTCCACCACGGTCCTTGGCCCCCCGCCCCAGCACCCCGGCCTCGGAGGCTGTGACAATGGACTATGACTTTAAAGTGAAGCTGAGCAGCGAACGGGAGCGGGTCGAGGACCTGTTTGAATACGAGGGCTGCAAAGTTGGTCGAGGCACTTACGGGCACGTCTACAAGGCGAAGAGAAAAGATGGGTGAGTGTGGGTGTCGTTGCGGGTGCCCCCGAGGCTGAGAGGCAGGTGGCCGGTCAGGATGCCGTGGTCCCACTACCTGTGGCTCGGTCCCGGCCAGTCTGCTTTAGGGAGGAAGTGTTGTCCCAGGAATCCAAACCCACAAGAAACCCTGCGTGCAAGAGGTAGAAGAACCATCTACTCATTTTGAGTAGATGACTGCACTGTAATATTAACAAAAGAGAAAGCAATTCTTGGGCTGGAGAGAGATGGCTCAGTGGTTCCAGAGGACCCGAATTCAATTCCCAGCACCCATATGGCAACTAACAACTATTTGTAACTCCAGAATCTGTAACTTCAACCCTCACATAGACATACATGCAGGCAAAACACCAATGCAAATAAAAATAAATTTTTTAAAAAAGAAAGCAATTCTTAGTTGGGGAGAAAATATCTATTAATTTTCCGATTTTCTCTTGCACAAATAGGTATTATCTCTGTTGCCCTTTACACTAGGAAAGTACTGGAAAGTTTGTCATAGCTTATTATGTAATTTTTGGATTTATTAGAAACAGCTTTCCTTAAGCATCCCTTGTTTGACTAGTTGCTGTTTTGCTTTTAGAAAACAGGAGTGCATATTCAGAACTGAATTTTTTTCAAAGGAGCTTATTTATAGATACTTTAGTAGTTTGGATAATGGGAAAGGTAGTGTTTGTTAATTAAACTCTTCTCTTTATTAAACCTCCTTATAGTGCTTTTGTGCAACGATGAAACCATGCAGATTTGGGCAGAAGGTGGTAGGGTGGAAAACTTCATGTTCTGGGTGCCATGGGGATGGATAAAGCAGTGAGTGATATCCAGAGCCCTTATTGGTTATTATCTAACTAGATTTTTTTTTTTTGCCAACGTTTTATTAATGAATTGTATTTAAAGAAATCGTCTGAATTTGCTGCATAATATTTTTCATAAAGGTTAGAGCATCTTCCATTCCTCAGTATCAAATAGTTTGGAACATGGTCATAAAATCTCCATGCCCAAAGACATTTGATATTGTAGTATCTGGTCATGTTTTCAAGAATGCTAGCGATTTTGTTATTTTATCTCTGTGAAAAGAGCCAATTCTGGTTTCATAAATTGCCAAGCTATGTTAATAAAATATCCAAAAGGTGTTTGATTATGGGTTTTTTTTAAAGTATATAATGTATATGGAGGTACTTTAAATACTTTTATATCTTGATGGTAGGTTTTCATCTAGGCTGTTGAGAATAATTTCAGAATTGCATATTTTAAAAATAGCTGGTAGTAGTGTGTATTTCTTAATTATTTATGACAGTTGCAAATGAATAGTTGCATTTGGGGGACTTTTTTTTTTAAAAGCTGTAATCTTTTGCGTTGGTTTTCCAGCAACCTCTAATGATTCTGTTTATGGTGATGAACTTCAGTATTTTTTGTAGTGAATCAAATAAGAGAGTTTTAGAATTAGAACAGCTTTTGATTTGCATGGGGGATATTTATAAGTTTTACTTGTTCTTCAGGCTAGTAAAGTGCTATGTTGTATTTATGAGATTCTTTGATCTTATGTCAATGAAGTATAAGTTCTTGCACTTTTAGACTTGATATAATAAAATTTGTGGTAGTTTTAATTTGTGATCATTTTAATCTTTTCCATCTTTCTTTTTTATTATTTAGCTTTTTATGTGTATTGGTATGAAGGTGTCAGATCTCTGGAATGGGAATTGCAGACAGTTGTGAGCAGCCAGTGCTGTTAACCCCTGAGCCATCTCTCCAGCCCCTGATTTAAATCTTTTATAATAAAATGATCAAGCCATTTGCTTTTGGTATTGATTTACTTTCAAATTAAATGGTATGTTCTGCCACTGAGATGTTGTAATCCTCAAGGAACTTGGATAGGAAGTAAGACTTGGAAGGGAATCTAGAGCCCTCCAAAAAAGTTAAATAATGGGGATGCCTTTGCTTGGACATATTTGACTGTTAAAATGAATGTATGAAAACATTTTTCTACTGTCTAGTAAACAAAATATGAAGACTTAGTAAAATAATTTAGACTAGAAGAATAAGCTTGTTAAATTATTAAAACTTAGGAAATAGCTTGAAAATTTTGGTATAATGAGTTAGTTACACTACTCTTCTTGTATACCACATGGCAGATAAAAATCCTAATCGTTAGAAATACAAGGGATGGAAAAGTACTTTATTTTAAGCATGACTGTATACAGAGATAAAGGCCCTTTCAGATTTTAATAAAGTAAGTGCACACAGTACATCTTAGATTAATTCTTAAATATGCCATAAATGAGGTAGTATCCTTCATTCCTGAACAACAAAAGAGTACTGCACAGAGGCAGAGGTTATGAGAAGTGAGAAGGAACGCACAAATGTGGAGGTTTCTTTCTAAGTCAGTTGTATTTCCTTTTATAGATCTGAAACAACCAACTATAAATTTGAGAGAATAAAAAAAATTTTAAGACATAAATTTTGTTTTTAAGATTTTTGTATTCTCAGTATAGTCATAGGACATTTATAGAATTAAAAAAATTATTTGTCCAGAATGGTGCTGCATGCCTATATTCCCAGCTTTTAGGAGGCTAAGGTGGGGAAATTGGGTTTTAGGCCACCTGGGCTACAGAACAACACCCCTGAGGTAGATTTTGTGTGTACATGAATTAGAAAAATTAACTTGGAGCAAGAGTTTTCGGGGGGGGGGGCCACAAACACAGAAGGATTTTTTGTGTGTTTGTGTTTGTTTTTTGAGACAAGAGTCTCACTATGTACTTTTGACTGTAGACCACAGACCAGGCTAGCCTTGAACTCTGAGACCCTATTGTGTCTGCTTATGCTGGGGCATGAAACACCATGAGATTTAGCCTCACAAAAATATTCTTGATCTGTTATAGTTATGTTCAGTAGGCCAAAGAATATAGGGGAGGGAGAGAGAAACAGGAAACTTGGGGCCATGTTTGTGGAACTCAGAAGTTAGTTGCTAGAGGTATTGATAACAATTGAATTTTTGGATAATTAAGCCCTAGGACCTGGCTGAAGCACTCTACATTTATCTATTTAATTTTTTAAAAACAACTAATCCTATTATGCTCAGTTTTACATGTGAGGCAACTAAGCCATTGAAAGGTAAGCAGATTTATCCTGTGAGTAGCCATGTCAGTTAGGACCTGAGAATGTCCTTGTGATGTGTGTACTCTGGAACCTGTGTGGCTTTGTTTGTCATTTTGTCTGAAACAGGATTAAACAGCTCAGGCTGTTCTGGAACTTGCTTGTAGACCAGGCTGGCTTAGAACTCACAGAGATTTGCCTGCCTCAGCCTCCAGGAGTGTGGGATTAAAGGAGTGTGCTATCATACCTGCTATAATGGAGCCCATGCCCTTAACCCTATACTTCCTATAATTAATATGAAGACTCCAGACAGCATTCCTATCTGCCACTGACACCTCGCATACCATTGGACCCATTGGCTTATATAGCCCAAGATGACCTGGAACTCACTCTGTAGTTCAAGCTAGTCTTGAATTTAAGGATTCCTCCTACTTCAGCATTTTGTGCTTTTTAAATTTAATTTTGCATGTTCACTATGCATAATTGCTTGAAGTTATAGATGGTTGTAAGCCATAATATAGGTGCTAGGAATCAAACTCAGGTCCTCTACAAGTACCTTTTTTAAAAAAAAGAACAAAAACAGGGGCTGGAGAGATGGCTCAGCGGTTAAGAGCACCGTCTGCTCTTCCAGAGGACCGGGGTTCGATTCCCAGCACCCACATGGCAGCTAACAACTGTCTGTAGTTCCAGTTCCAGGCAAATACCAAGGCAAATAAATAAATAAATAAAAGTTTAAAAAAAAAAAAAAAAAAAAAAGAACAAAAACAAAAACTTCTTTATTTACTTATTTGCCTTGGTGTTTGCCTGAAACTGGAACTACAGACAGTTGTGAACTGCCATGTGGGTGCTGGGATTGAACCCCGGTCCTCTGGAAGAGCAGTCAGTGCTCTTAACTGCTGAACCATCTCTCCAGCCCTCTCTACAAGTACCTTTAACCACTGAGCTATCTCTCCATCCTACTCATGTTTAACATTGGTTCTCATCAATTGTCAAAAAAATTAAAAAAACAAAAACAAAAAAAAACTGGGCAATTTCCAAAGATGCAACAGCCACCTTGGCTTTGAGTTAGTACCTGATCACATGATTGTTATTGGGGATCCAGCACAAGGGACTCTTGATTCAATGTTTATTTATTGTAATTTTAATTCTTTTGTGGTTTGGGTGTGCATTAATGAGTGATTGTTCCTTTTAATACCTCAATGAGAGGCAGGTGGATCTTTCTTAGTTCAAGGCTAGCCTGGTCTACAGGGCGAGTTTCCAGGTCAGACTACAAAGGTACACAGAGAAACCCTGTCTGGGGTTGGGGGATGATGGGAATAATACGTACTTATGGTGCATGTCTTACCTATGTGGCATTGTGTAGTACATTCTTAGCTCCTGTTTTGCATCATTTTTAGGTTTGATGCTTAGGATCCATGTTTTTCTTTTCTTTTTTTTTTTTTTTTTTTTTTTTGGTAAGGTTGGCAAATTAATTCATTTGGAACTTGGAACTTGTTCATGTGAGCTGTTACTCTGAGTCTTCCAAGATTTGAAAAAACTCATTTCAGTGAACTGTCTATTGGGCCTTTCTGTGTACCACTGTCTGAAGCATTGGGAAGGCAAAGGTGAATGAAATGTGAATTATTTGAGGAAGCATCTCCTGGGAAAACAAACTTGTCAAAAATGATAGCAATTTTAATAAACACTATAATGTTATTATAATGCAGGGAAATAAGCTCTGAATTACTTTGGGATTTTGTGGAAAAACTCTTTAAGATGGCAGTATTTGATTGACTCTTAGAAGATGAGAAGAGCTTGTCAGGTCATTCTGAGAGGAATAGAAAAGTATGCTTTTTTATTGTTTTTACAAAGACCCATGGGTGTAGACTCTTCTTTTCCAGTTTCTTTTGTGCTTTGCTGTGTGTAGTAGTAGTTTTAAGCCCTACAAATGTTCTCTTCTCCTACTGGCTGTGATAAGATCTGTTATTTTGTCAGTGGGACTATACTTATCTACATATTTATCTACATTTACCTAGCAGCTTTCCATGAGAGCACTGTTGACCATGCAGTCCAGGTGGCCCCTCAGATGCTGGGGTCTTATTTAGGAATTTCTCTGCATATGGAGCTGCCATGCAGAGCTCAGCTTTGTCTGCAGCTCTGGCTAGCAGACTGTTCCACTTTGGCTTTGCCTCACAGAGAGCTTAAGCTAGGGTTCTGTAGATACAGCAGTGACTATAGATTGAAGTGGGTGTGATTCTTTCTCCAGTTAGAGGTTTGGGAAATAGTAGAATTTATCTGGTTGGCACTCTGATGTGTGAAAGACAAGATGTAGGAAAGAGATTTCTCCTATACCAGATTTCAGCTAGGAAAATAGAAATAATTAAAGAAATGATAGACTATTATGGACTATTCTTAAATTATTTTTAGTTGTGGATTCTAATTTAACAAACACTTGAGGTGTGATATTTGTTAGTGGGAATGATATTTGTCAAATTGGTGACATTTTATTCCCTGTGGTTGGCGATACCTTTTCTTTGCAGTGCCTTTTTATTATTGAATCCAATTCTAGTTGCTTCACTTTTTTTTTCTGTCCTTAGCTCCTGCTAGAAATTAAATATGCTATTGCCCATTCCTCTATACTAGCTAAGATAGATGTTGGTCATCTCCTCCTTACTTAGAAGTTACTGTAATAATATTCTTTGTCACCCCAAGAAGTCTCTGATATGTCTAATTGATAACATTCAATTATTGTTGTAATTTATTTTTGTTTTTTAAATTATTTGTATGTGTGTGGGTGAGTGTGTAAACATGAGGGCTAGTACCCTCAGAGATCAGAAGAGGGCATCTGGAATTAGAGATGGTTGTGAGCTACCATATGGTGCTGGAAATGAACCTGAGTCCTCAGCAGGAGCAGTACTCAGTCTTCTTAGCTGGTGAACCTTCTCATCTCTCCAGCCCCACTTATTTGCTTTTTTGACCATAACACTTAAAGTTTTTGGTGTCCATGATTTTTCAGTACTCTTCAAAACAGTTACCAGAAGTTCCAAACTGGGCCATAGAGGTGGTTGAGCAAGTAAGAGTGCTTGCTGTGTTCCATCTCCATAGAAGGAGAAAGTAACTGCCTCCTTGTAAAGTTGTTCTTTCACCTCTACATGTGGCATAGAATGCGTGCAAACACACACACACACACACACACACACACACACACACACACACACACACACACACACACACACACACACACGATATGGACACAGACACAAATCAAGAAATTTAAGGTCTCCTGAGGAACTCCTGCCGTCATAATAAACTGCCTTGATGTAATCTGTAAAATTCAACCTTCTCACTATTCACAGGCTATGTAGCCATTAACACTATCCCATTCCAGAATATTTCATCCATAAAGAAGCTAAGTACCCATTACCAGTTCCACATCTTCTCTTACAGCTTTCATTTTCCTTTCTTGGGGTTAAGTTACATTGCATTGTATGAACATACCACATTTATCAGTTGGACATTTGAATTGTTTCCACTTTGGGGCTATTATTGATGATGTTATTATAAACTTTCATGTCTGAGTTACTATGATATGTTTTCAGTTCTCTTAGGTATAAACCTGGGATTGGAATTTCTGAGTCATCCAAAGCAGCTGAATACTGGTTTTAAGTATCTATAGTAACTTGTTTAGGAACAGTGTGTATGTTTTTGTGTGTAAGGCTGTATTAGCTTGGCTTAGTCCAGGGCAGTGCTCACACCATAATCTGTCTGTTGCAGTGATTCTGAAATACTAAACCCTGATAAGTGCTTCTATCAGTTCAGATTGCTCTGATCTCTCAGGCCGGAACTTTTCCCCCTTGGCTAAAATAACTCTAAAGTATAGCCTCAGAAATCCCATTTTTGTCTTTATATGAAAGTCCAACACCTCTTCACTCATTACCCCACAAAATATAGTTTGTCCTGTATTGGTTTATTATGTAACTACTTCAGTGTGCCTGTAGTTAATGTTTGTATGTTCTTTGGGTTTTTCAAGTATTTATGGGTGAGAAGGTATAGATTTTATTTTTTTTAGGATAGCAGTTGCTCTCAGCTGCCGGCATATTGCCAAATGGTGACAGGTGCGTGTGTGTATACCTGAAATTTATACTTGTAAATCATTGAATGTTATTGCATATTGTAGGAGAGTAGAAATGTAGTGCCTTTTAAAAATAGCATGAGAAGCAAAGGTTGCTGGGCTGGCTGGATCAATACCCTGAAGAGAGCTGGAAGAAACAAAGGCAAAGGCAGACTGTGGAATCAAAGTGGGTTGTTCAAGTTCTTTGAAACAGAACCACTGAGAACTTCAGTGCTTTTGAAATATACTTTACAAATAAATCTGGCTGAAATTAAGGAAGATATAACTGATCTCAGAACCTAAGTTGGCATAGAATTTGTAGTTTACTTACTTTCCTTACGTGTCCGGGTGCACCATGCTCAGGTTGGTTGAAAAGAAAGCACTCCAAAATGAAATTTTAAGCCCTATATGACAGTAGGAAGGTCCAACCTCTTTTGATGGAACAAAATACAAAGACATATTTATTGAAAATTACACAAAGTATTTCCTCATACCACAGTTTTTAATCTAATTTACAGGTCTTACTAAAGGAGAGCATCATGTGTCCCTCCCTATTATGTATCTTTATTATGTATCTTGTGTAGTGCACAGTTAATACAAGAGCCTCAGGTTTGCTTAAGGCATCTTGTGACCAAAGTCATGGGGTGGCCCCTTCAGCAAAACAATCACTGTTTTTCACAAGAATTCTTCAAGGTCAAAGTACTTTTTTTTTTTTTTTTTTTAAACTTTATTTATTTAGTTAGTTAGTTGCCTTGGTGTTTGCCTGGAACTGGAACTACAGACAGTTGTTAGCTGCCATGTGGGTGCTGGGAATCGAACCCGGGTCCTCTGGAAGAGCAGACGGTGCTCTTAACCGCTGAGCCATCTCTCCAGCCCCCGGTCAAAGTACTTATAAAAAAACCAAACCAAACCAAAACAACAACAAAAAATTGACTGTTGATTCAAATATCTACCCCAGATACAGTGACTCTGCTAAATTCCTATAACACTTATGTGAATGATTATTTAGGTTAACCATTACTCAATTACTATCTCATAAAGAGGAACTCTGTCATCTCCACCCCGTGTCGCATATCGGATTTCTTAAGCACTATAGGAGTTTAATAGAAAGAAAACTTGTCACTGCTGTGTTTTCTGTTAAATAAGTTGTATTTGAGGAAGATGGGGCATAAGGCATTTTTATGATTTGAAGGATTTTGCTATAAAGAAAGTCAGTGAATCATGGAAGCTTCAGGTTTCTGTTTCCATTGAATTTCTACCTGATTCCAAGGAAGATGTCAAGCACAGAGCCAAATACACTTTACTGACAGTGATTTTAAGTGTAAAATTATATTAGTTAATCATTGGGCACTTCATTTTGATTTCTCTTTGGCTATAGTTCTTTGTGTAAATTTGTTTCCTATAATGTATTTGGTAGCTGTTTAAATGAAATCAATTATTCACTGGGTTCTATTCATGTGTCAGATACAGGTAATTTATTGTTGAACAGCAAGTGATTTAACTCTTACAGACTTTTGAGGGATGCAGACAATTACATTAGAGTAAAGCTGAAAAGGAATAAACTTATGTTGCCATGGAGGTACCTAATCTACTCTTAGAGGCTCAGGGTGACATTTCATTTGGGACTGGGAAGGTAATTAGATGTCATGCTAGTGAGTGGGCAGTGGCTTGAAAATAGACAAGTGACATCAGTTGTGGATGGGCAGTGACTATTTGGGAATAGGGATTAAAAAGTTAACAGTGTAGCTAGACAGGTGGCATAAATTGTTGCCCCAGAGTTATTTCTTAATCTCATTCCCTCCTTTTCTTTTGGTTTCTCTCTGTGTGTGTCTAGCTAACGCTTCCTCTTGTTTTTTCTTTGTTTCTTTGAGGGATAGAGGGTTAAAGACAATTTTTCTTTGTATAACAGCCCTGGCTGTCCTATAACTCACTCTGTTGACCAAGCTGGCCTTGAATTCACACAGACCTGCCTGCCTCTCTGCCTTTGCTTCTGCCCCTGCCTCCTGAATGGTGGTTTAAAAGCATGCAACACCACTGTTGGCCTCCTCTTTGCTTTCTGACAAGGTCTTGCCACATGACCCAGGCTAACCTTAGTCTTTTAGTCCTCCAGAATCTCCCAGTCTTCCAGCTTCAGTGTTTCAATGCCAGAATTATAGGAGTTTGTCTCAATACCTCACTCAGAATTTTTTCATGTAGGAGTTATAGTCTGATTGAAGGGGAGCACAGTAATATGTATTAGTCAAGTTTTGTGTTTTTTTTTTTTTTTTTGAGGTAATTTTGGCATCTTGTGAATTATGAGGGAGAAGGCTTTGTCCTTTGGAGCCATTAGGAGCATGTGCAGAAGTGTGAAGGAAAGGGTTGGTAAGGTGAAGCAATGGATAGAATCCCATACAGCAACAGGAGGAGGAGGAGAATTTAAAAAAAGGTTGGAGAGATGGCAGTTCTTCCAGAGGACCCTGGTTCAATTCCCAGCACACATGGCAACTCACAACTGTCTATTGCTCAAGTTCTAGTGGATCCAGCCTTCACACAGATATACATGGAAGCCAAACACCAATGCACATAAAATAAAAATAAGCTAATCGGATTTTGTTGTTGTTGTTATTGTTAGAAACGTTAAGTGTGTTTGTGAAAATGCCAGAATCTGTATAGCCCAGAGACCTAGTATAGAACCAAACACAACCAGCAAGAAAAAAAAAGTCAATGAAATGATTACTAATGATCCTCTGCTATATTTGTAGACCAGAGCATAGCATAATTGTCATCCAAGAGGCTTCATTCAGCAAATGATGGGAGCAGATGCAGAGACCCACACTCAAACATTAGGTGGGGCTCTGGGAATACTGCCCAAAATGGGGAAGAAGGATTGTAGGAGCCAGAGGGAGTCAAGGGCACCACAAGAAAATTGCCCACAGAATCAACTGAGTCTCACAGAGACTGACAATCAGGGAGTCTATGTGGATCTAATCTAGGTCTTCTGCATATATGTTATGGTCATGTAGCTTTATGTTCTTGTGGAACAGTGGGAGCCTAGGCTATCTCTGACTCCTCTGGCTGCTTTTGGGATTCTTTCCCTCCTATTGGGTTGCCTCAATATGAGGGTATGTGCCTAGACTCATTATAACTTGGTATGCCATGTTTGGTTGAGATCCCTGGGAGGCCTGCCCTTTTCTGAAGGGAGAGGAGGAGTAGTTGGATGGGAAGGGGTCTATGGTTGGGGTGTAATATATGAGAGAAGAATAATTTAAAAATAAATTGTGTTCTGAACTTTGTACTTTCTTCTTGGGCGTTGGGGACCATCTGTGGGCTTTTAAACAGAGTCATAACCAAGAGATGCTTTGGTAACTTAATCAAAATGACAATAGAGAACTGCTTAGGAAATTGTAATAATCCAGGTATGATGTGATTGTGGCTTGAACAGGGAGGAGAAGAACTAGTTTCACTTACTGATTTATTAAATATAGTAGAAAGATTGAGGTGAATCAAGGATAAGACTGTGGGGCTGGATAGCCAAAATAGAAAGAAGATCAAGCTTGTGGGCAAAGGTGATAAGTGGAGTTTTTATATTTTGAATTTTAGGTACCTGTCAAACATCTAAGAAGAAATATTTTTTAAACATACATTCAATGCCTTAAAGAGGAATCTTAACATAGACTTGGAATTAACAAATCCTTAAGGTAATATGGTCAAGTGACAGTGGTATTGATTAGAGAGTATAGCAAGAAAAGCACGCAGGATGAGTACTTGAGAAGACAGTGTCTACTCTTGGACACAGACCTTTAACTAATAACCTTCATCTTAGGTTTCATCCAGGATGTTTTGATGTTTTTATGATGTTGAAATCAGGACAACTTTGATGACACAGGGCTCTGGAGATCCTCCCTGGATGGGGCCAATTAACATTCCCTCCTGGAAGGGGAGGACTCTGAAGGCCCTTGAGCCTCTCCCCTCCCTGGGGGTAGGCTCTTGAGCAGTACAGCTACAGGTAAATTGCTTTATGTGCCAGTAAGTAACTCCAATTAAATCGATTAGTTTATCAAACTAGACTTGGGTAGGATAATTTCTTTGATTTGTTGATGCCTTCTCTGAAGTGAACAGAATTAGACTTTGGAGAAATTGTGCAACCCTTTATACTTAGAGGGGCTGGATATAAACCACAATCAGTTTGGGAGGAATACTGCTTTTCTGCTTTGAGGAATGAAACATGCAACCAACACTAAGATGTTTGAGTATTGAGCATCTGAGTGGGTATAAAATGGTGTCCCTTCTCCATGTGGTATATATTGGTGTCCCTTCTTGCTAAGACAATAGCCTGTGCTGTGAGTGACTAAGATGTGCAGATAAAGGTGGAGAACTGGGGAAATCCAGGTAGAGTTCTTTGCCTCTGTTTTCAGCCTCTTGATGTCAAGCATGGGAATGTTTCAGATGGCTGGTGGACCAACCAGAGAACATGAAATCCATGAAAGTGCTTCGCATGTATGGGATGAGATCTTAGGAAGTCATGGCAACAGTTGCATTGCTTCAGCTATGGGTGATGATAACAAGGCATGCAACTAAGGCACAGCTGTCCCAGAAAAAGCTTATGAAAGAGAGGAATCAACAGGAACACAGGTTGATCTATTGATACATTGGATAAAATTGAAATAAGCTGTTTCTTATTCAGTGGATAAGGAAGAATTCACACATTAATAGATGTACTGAAAAGCTCCTTTGAGGTCCAAAAACTTTGAATATACAGTGTCAGCGTTTTGGGGTATAGGTAAGGGAGGCACAGCTCCTCACTGTCACTCTCAGCAGAGCAAGGAATTCGCCTAGAGTTTTAGGACCCTCAGTTTAGACCAAATTAGTGTTCATGGCTATCATGCCAAAAATAATTTTAGGATTAGCCAGCATGAAGCAAAGTTGGAGATTGTTTCAAAATAGTTTAATATAGGTTTAAGTAAGAGGATTGGAAGGGAAAGGGTGTTCAGAAGAAAATCTAACAAACCCAAATGTTGGTAGGGTCTGTTCAAGGGAGAGTTGCAGCTCATTGTTTTTACAGTGTGTGTGTGTGTGTGTGTGTGTGTGTGTGTGTGTGTGTGTGTGTGTGTGTATGATTATGGTGAAGCTTAAAGGCACTATCCTAAGGGACATCAGATATAATTGCAGTCAACAAGGTAAAAGTCTAGCCTCCAGGGATCTTGGGAGAAGGCATATCTTTAGTTAACAGCAGTATCTGGGGAAAGGGATAAGACCCTACCCAAGGTCAAATATACTTAGCCTTGGCTGACTGCTGTTTTAATATAAAATATCTATATATGAAAGGAATTTCAAATTGTGGAGGAATACTTGGCTTCCCCAATGGCAGGGGCCTTTAATCAGACTCTGGGATGACAGAGTCCTTTTCTCTCATGTCCCTATTAATTTCTCTGTTTCTTTCTTGCCTCAATAGGAATATTTAAATAGTGAAGAGAAAGAAAATGAGATAAAAATGGTAGTGAGGAACTGAGCATGAAAGAGGCTGTATGTGGTGCCCAGTTTCTTGGACCCAATAAGAAGATTGTTCATCTGAGAGTTAAGAAGAAAGCTAATTAAGCAGGAGCCTTGGTAGCTTTTGTAGCTTTGGTGAGGCCCATGGAGGGTTGTGATTTTGAAAAGAAGGAAAGGTTCTGAGAGGATCTGTGTGATTTAGCTGGGCATGTGAATTGGGTTCGTAATTGCTAACACTGTCAAGCAGAGAGGAGAAAAAGAAAGAAAATAAAAGATTCTGTTTTGAGTGACCCAAGATTATATTATATAAAAGATTTATGATTAGCTGGAGTTCCTAGAGGTAAATTTGATGTGGGATGTCGTTCTGTATGCTGTGAGTAATTAATATTGGTTAATAAAGAAGCTGTTTTGATCTATGGCAAGGCAGCTTAGAGGCAGGCTGAAATCCAAGCAAAGAGATAGGAGAAGAAGGGCAGAATCTGGGAAACATGATCCAGCCTCCTCAGAATCAATATGTGAAAGTACCAACAAGCCACTAGCCACGTGAATAGAAATGGGTTAAGTTGTAAGAGCTAGTTGATAATGAGCCTGAGCCATAGGTCAGTTTATAATTAACATAAACCTGTGAATAATTACTTTATAAGCAGCTGTGGGACCATGGGTGGTTGGGTTAGAAAACTTCTGGCTATGTGAATTGACAGAAAGTCCGAAGCTGTGCTTCTGGGTTCTGGAAGAGAAAGAGATACATATGATTCCTACTCTGTCTGCTGATGAGGAGTATCTGTTGGGTCAGGAACTGCCCCATTTACTCCCCCAATTGTGTGGCCAAATTGTGTAGGTGTGCACTGTTCAGTCAGGGGAGTTTTGGTACAGAACATTTAGGCTTGGGTGGATACAGGAGCAGGTGTACCTTGGTTTCAGGTGGTCCTGGGAGCATTATGTGTTCTAGTATGGATATAGAGCTAGAGCAGTATACAGTTAAAAATGATTGCACTTGTTTTAAGGATGGACAGGGTGGAGTGTGCTGTGTACATTTTCTGCCTGCAAGAAGTATACTAGGAGTGGTCTTGGAGAGGTATTAGAATGTTGGGTATTATGCCAGTTTGTGGTTTATCAGATCCAGGAGGCTCACTCTAGTGGCAGGTACAGCAGAAGAGAACAAGGCCCCATTTCCTTGGTTTTGGGCCAGGCCTCGTAGCATAAGCCAGCCTTATGAACCCATCCATCCATTGTGGAGAGAGTTACAGCGGCCAGAGTGCTAAGAATAAGTGACTATTGGTGTGGCATAGCAGCCCAACGTGTAGTCCTAAATAGGATAAGATAATGTCACCTAGTCAAGATCCAGGGGACATTGTGTAGAACAGAAAACAAAAGAACAACAACAAAAAAAACTCAGGAACTGAAGTAGAACTATGCCTTCCAGGAATGAGATCTATCATTGCAGTTTTGAAATCAAAACCTGCACAAGACTTTACCTTTGTGGAAGGGGTCAGGGAACTCATGAGACTCTTCACTCCCTGAGGGGCTATAAATTACTTAAAATTGTTGTGGGAACTACTACAGTGGTACATGCCTTTAATCCCAGCCATTCAGGAGACAGAGGACAACCTAGTCTACGTAGTTAGTTCAGGACGATGACCCTGTCTCAAAAAAGCAAACTAATTGAAACAAAACAGAATAATTGCTGTGGGAAAGTACTTGTGTTGGTGGTGTAGTTGCATGTCATTGTCCAGGCCCCTATAAGTAACCCCACCTAAACTCATTGGTTTGCCCCACTGGACTTAGATGGAATTAGTCCGTTTATCCATTGTTGCCTTTTCTATATGATTTTTAGTGAATCAAAACTGTCTAGGAAAAGTTATACAATACATGGTTAGTTCTGAATTCAGGCCAACCAGTGAAAAGAGTTACTACTTCCTTCCACTTTTGGTTCTTCCTGTAGATTTTTTTTTATTTATGCATATTTATTACATACTATGTAAAACCAACCTCATTTTTTAAAACAGAATAGTCTTTTTCCCCCTTCTGATTTATAAGAAAAATAATGTCCAGAAATAAAGACACTAAATCCTTAATTCTACTATTGGACAGTTAATTTTGGTTGACTTTTTAAATTAATACTCACCCCCTAATATGTATGTATATTAGTAAAATCTATATAAAGCCTTATGTATTAACATTATTTTCTTAGGCTGGTGAGATGGCTCAGGTGGTAGAGAGATTTGACTTCTAATTGTCCTCCGACCTGCATGCACATGCTAGGGCATGCATGTGTACTCATAACACACACAAACTCACATATAATTTTAAAAATAGAAGGTAAGGGGCTGGAGAGATGGCTCAGTGGTTAAGAGGTCTGACTGTTCTTCGGGGGACCTGAGTTTGGTTCCCAGCATCCACATGGCAGCTAACAACTGTCTGTAATTCCAAGATCCCTTTCACAGTTATACATGCAGGCAAAACACCAATTCACATAAAATAAAAATAAAATATTTAACAAAAAATAGAAGGTAAATCTTCAAAAATTATCAATTTCTATAAATTATCAGACATTTTTATTATTCCAGAATATTGATATGTATATGTATAAATATGTACTCAATTCACTATTTCTCTAATAATAGACATTTAAATGGTTCTCAGGATTTAGCTTTCAATTAACAGTTCATGTCAGTAAATATCCATGTAGTTCT
Organism: Sigmodon hispidus; assembly: GCA_004025045.1. Classification (NCBI taxonomy): domain Eukaryota; kingdom Metazoa; phylum Chordata; class Mammalia; order Rodentia; family Cricetidae; genus Sigmodon; species Sigmodon hispidus. The sequence continues at coordinate 52,988 of PVIH01005089.1, forward strand.
CCAGTGTAGTGCCATATTCTCGAGGTAGGATTTCAGATCAAAAGCTATATACTTTGAGCAGTATATTTTTATCATTGAATGCAGTTGAATTTAAAAATTAATGTATTCTTTTAATAAAATATTCAAACAGTACAGAAAGATATCCAGGGAATTCTAACATACATAACCCTTTCTCTTGGGTTGAATTTCACTCTATTGCCTGTGGTTCCTTGTGTGCTTGTATGTAGAAGCATATAAATACAATGGTAGTTTAATATTTTGTTTTTAAACAGATAATGCATTCATTTGTTAATGATATTGTGTGTCTAGGCTTGTTCACTGGTGGGTTTACCTGTGTGAGAGAGCATGTGGAACATGTTTCATCAGCCCATTCTGTTTCACAGATAAAATGTTAATGTACTAGCCTAATCAAAATGCATTTGGGTTTTCATTCTCTAGCTACTAAAACTGTATGGAATGTGTCTCCTCTGGCTCTGCATATAGCACACTTTAATGTAGAGGTGGAATCCACAGGTGTTCAAAGCACACCAGAAGGTTGTTGCTGTGGGTGATATTTTTGGCAGCCTGCAGAGATTTCATCTATCAAGGATAAGTCCTCCCTCAGTTTTATCTGCAAAGTTTACCTTTTGTCAACACTTCCAGAGAGTCTAGTGACTTTGAACTTCTGGTGCCCTTCACTTCCTGACCCCTGTCCAAATTACAGGATCATTCTACCATGACAAGTTCCCCCCCCCAGAATTTTTTAAAGATTTATTTGTTTATTTTTATTTTATGTACAGTGGTGTTTTGCTCTGAAGCAAGAATTACAGACAGTTGTGAGCTGCCATGTGGATGCTGGGAATTGAACCTTGGGCCTGTGGAAAAGCAGTCAGTGGTCTTAAGCACTGAGCCATCTCTCCAGCCCCCATGACAAGTTCTATATCACTGGGAATGAGACCAGTATTTAGTGCATGCTGGGCAAGCACTCAAATTTGGCACAGTTTTGGTCCCTCCTAAGTGGATGTGTCCAGAATACTGTTTGTGTCATGACCACACCAGCTGTGGAGTCACTTGTTGAGATGGTTCTTGTGGAGATTTTGTACTGGGCTTTGCTGCCCACATCAGTGTGATTTGTGTATTTTAGATTACTGTTGGGGATAAAGAGCCATGGTTGGTATCTAAACTTACTATCATTTTCCCATCTTAGTTTGTATTTGCTTTCATCACATCTGATGGATACCCAAGTGGACCACCTCCACCCACTTCTATTAAATGCTGCATCTTAGTTCCCTAACTCTCGGGAACATCTCTTTGTCCTGTTGGCTTCGGTTCTGCTCTCATTGTGTGTGTTCAGTAATGCCATCCTTACTCATTTCCCTTTTTTTCTACTTCATCTTTCTGATTCATATTGCTTGTAGCCTTGGCCTTATTTTTATCTCCTATCCTTGTTGCATTTAATGCTGGCCTTTCTTGCCTCCATGGAATGGGAAGCCAAGCCCTTTCTGTTGCTGGTGTAATATAGCTTAGCTGCTTGATAACCAAAATGTTCATTATTTCTAATGTACTTCTGGTGCTTTTTACAATCAAGCTTTTGGTTAACAAACAACAGGTCTTATGACATTTTGATACTTATACAGTTATTGTTTGCTCTTACTTAGCCCTGCTATTGCTCTCTTTAGTGCCTCCTCTCATGGTTTCTTACTTCTCAGCAAAGGCCTATCTTCTCCTTTCACAACATACATTCCATTTCTTTTTTTCCTCCACCTCTTTGTTTAGATCTTTCCCCTCTCACATATCCTCCATCCCTTGTTTACTTTCCACACAGGAGAAAACATAAGACACTTGGATATTTGTCTTTCTGAGTCTGGCTTATTTGCTAGCATAATAATCTCTAGTTTCTGTTTTTAGTGCAGATGCAATAATTCCTTTTTTTTTTTTTTTGTTTACAATTAAGTGAATTCTGTTATAGATTTTCTTTACCAATTTACCTAACACCTAAGCCTCATCTCATCTCTTGCTACTGCTCTTTGGATGGGGCTTTCTGTTGTCAACACTCAGCTTGGTGCTCTGAAGAGCACTGCCACATCCTAAGTACAGATGTCATCTGCTTGTGTTACACTAGTGACTACTCACTGAGTTCAGTGTGCTTGCCATTCTCATACTAGAATGTACTACATCTACTTGTAGTTCTTTAATAAAAGGTGTACTGCAATGCAATTATGGATAAGACCCTTTGGAATGTAACATTGGCTACTAGTTTAAAGTATTTTTAAACAGTTTTGTTTTTGTCACATTGTACTAAATAGGAAGCTAAATCTTAGTTATTTTTATGAAGAAAATGTCACTGTAGAAATGCTGCTGAGAAGCTATATAGAGATAAATAAAAGCTTTATTGAGATTTAATTCAGTAATACCCATAGAGTGAGCAGTTTGGTGCCTTCTCATTGAGTCATAAAACTGCATCACTATGATCTAAGTTTAGAGTGTTTTACCCCTCCTCCCCTCTCTGCTCCACAAAGAAAACCCTGAACTGGGTATTCCTATTTCCTCCAGTCCTAGAGCTAAGTGACCCACAGTCTACTTTTCTGTGTTTGGAATTGTTTATTCTGGACAACTTCATATAAACAGTACATGCTGTGGTGTCTTGACTGACAGCGTCTTGCCCAGGGAATGCTTTTGAGGCCCTTTGGAGGGTAGTGTGTGCTATATTTTGCTCACTCTTTCACTCATTGTTAGAGAGTTTCTCCTCTTTTGCTTTTGTGGTGGATGCTGCTGCTGTGGACTTTGATGTACCAGTGTTTTGAGTCCTGGTATCAGTCCAAAATAGAATGCTTACCCATTTGGCTTGTGCAAAACTAATTGCAGATTTTATATTGTTAAATTTGTTGTTTGATTCTGGAACACATTTGTAATAAATGTGATTATTTTATGTGTCACTTGTATATTTCTTACTTGGTTCTTTTGTTAATGACATTATTCCATGTTTATCTTTCTTTTATACTATGGATCAGGTACTAGTTGTTTTAAATACAACTTCTTTTCTGTTTTTTCAAAACAGGGTCTGTGTAACCTTGACTGTTCTGGAACTCAGTCTGTAGAACAGGCTAGTCTCAAACTCAGGGATCCTTCTACCTCTGCCTACTTCCACCCACCCCTCATACTGGAATTAAAGGTGTGTGTCATTGCCACTGGCTCTACTGAGTTTTAAAATGGGTCATAAAGCAGCAGAGACACCTGGCAACATGAGCAGCTCATGTGGTTCAGGAACTGCTCATGAATGAAGGAGTTACAGAACAGTGCTGGGTGAGGAAGCTTCACAGGGAAAAGGAGAGCCCTGAAGATGAAGAGCACTGTGGCAGCTGTCAGAAGGTGACAATGACCAACTGAGCTCATTCTCTTACCACTACAAAAGAAGCCAAAGAACTCAGCATTCTTTCTGTGCCATTCAAAAGTCAGTTGACATTGAAAGTAAACTGGGAAAGTGGAAGAGTTTGATAGACAGTTGACTCGTGAGCCAAGTGAAATAAAACCACTGTCATTTTGAACTGTTGTTCTTTCTTACTCTATAAAACAATAAACCTGTTTTCTTGAGTTGTGATGTGTGGTAAAAAGTGGACTATATACAACCACCAGTGATCAGTCAGTGACTGGACTGAGCAAAGCATGTCCCAGAGCCAAATTTATACCAAAAAGGGGTTGTGATTGCAGGTTGGTGGTCTGCTGTTAGTCTGCTCCAGATTTCTGAATTGCAGCATTATTATTATTACATCTAACAAGAATGCTCAGCAGATCAGTGAGATGCACTAAGAACAGCACCATACAGCCTGCATTGTCTACAGAAAGGACCCAGTGTTTCCCAAGACAATGCCCATAAAGCTGTACCTTGAACAACCAATACTTCAGAAAGTAAAGGAATTGATATCATAGTCACCTGACTTCTCTTCAACCAACTACTGCTCAATCATCTCAATAACTATTTGCAAGATAAATGCTCTTGTAGCTAGGAGGATGCAGGAAATACTTTCAACAATCCTTCAAATCTTGAAGTATGGATTAAAAGTTTTAAAATTACATTTTCTTTTGTGTGTTGTATGTATGGGAGTAACTTGTATGGTCCTACCCACTCAATTTTATAATAAAATGCCAGGAACATTCATTATATCTAGAATCAATTTGACTTTAACCAGCAATAAATACAGAAAAAGCACAAGAAGTTCTGTCAAACCTGTAGATAGATGTTTTGCTTTTGAACACTAATGAGCCTAGACCTGTGATGTATTCTATTTTACATTATTACTTTATTTGTTTATATGTCTACTTCAGATTATCCATGAGGACAAAGATTGTCCTTTGCAGGAATAGTCATGTGGAAGTTAGTCTGTTCCCTCGATCAATGGGAGACTTGTTTGGACCATGTTGTGGAACCAAACCGAGAAAAAGATAGGACCACACCTTGACTCCCACCTTTTGTTCCAGTTTAAAGTTAAGTCCAAAGCCTATCTCTCTATCCTAAAGGTGGACTCAGGGTTATTAAATCTGTCTACCTGCTCCCTAGCATGGCATTTGTACACTCTCTTTTGTTTCTCTCCATTGCTTGTCTTTTTAATTAGTGTGTTGGGGCAAGTGGCCAACCTTAGCCTATAGGGCTACTGGAGCTGGGGACTTTCCTTTAAAGCTTAGTTGCACTATGATCTAACAGGAATTTGGGCTGCTTTAGCAATTTTAATTTATATGAGCATTTATAAATCCACTCTATCATATACATAATATAAAAGGGTAAGTACGTGTGAATGACACATATACATATTGTATTGGTTATTTTCCTGTGATTTTTATTAAAACAGACTAGAAAAAGCATCTTGAGGAAGGAGGAAGGGTTTGTTTAGTTGAAGCTACAGATTATCATGGCAGGAACTGCAGATAGTATCAGAGTAAGAAATCACCTCTGGGTATATACCCATTGTCCTCCAGTCCTCATCTAAGGACTGTTTTTGTGTATTAAGTTACAAAACTAGCTTCCCCAAAGGATCCATAAATACTGCCTTGATTAAGATGGGAATCACCTTTTCTATGACCAACAGAGACTGCCATTTACAAAAACCACTTTACAGTTGAGTTTGGCACCTTGGAAAACAAGTTCATTACAAAAGCAGCTGGATAGCTCCCAAAGGGAAAATGTGCACTATGGCCTGTGTGTACTTTGAAATTATTCCCAAGGTTCTGTTTGAATTTTATTGTAAGGCTGTAAAAAGGTAGAAACTCACCTCTGTTTAAGAAATGGACCTTGAAGATATGTCACTGCCACAGCACACAGGTGGCTTTATAAAACAAGGGAAAGAGATTAGAACACAAGTCTTCTGCATCTTTCCTATAATATTCTATCTTGTCTCAAAGACTGCTATCTAGAAGCTATGACCAGATATTAAACCCTGGAAGCTCAGAAGTGTGAAGTAAATAAACTACGGTTCTCTGGAACTGTGTGCTAAGCTAAACTTTGATCTTCATCAAGGTCCCAGGCTCCAATATCTTACTGTGTAACACAGAACTAAGTAATACTGGCAATATAGACATTAGACTAACAGCATGCATCCTTGGTAGACAGTATTTGGCCAGGCTTTCTTGGTTTGCTTGGAGTCTGTAATGAAGATAACATTTTTAATGTAACTAGCCTGTACTAACTCGTCTTGATATTTAGACAACGGGGGTTTAAAGTCCTCTACATATTTGACAAATAGTATCAGAATTTAGAATTCTCCTTGTTCTTTCCATTTTTCTTGAATATCAGAGGTGCTTTGCAACTTAGTGGATAGGATTGATCACTTTTCATTCTGGGAACACAAAGTTGTGAAAGGGTTCTTTCTTCTTCTCTCGCCTTTTTTGTTTAGATAAGGTCTCACTATGCCACATAGGCCAGTCTCAAACTCTGAATTTTCCTACTCAAACTCTTTAGGTCTGGCCTTGCACTTCACACCCCCCACCAGTAGTAGGTCAGTAGTTTTTTTGTTTGTTTGTTTGTTTTTTAACAATTTCCTGTTTGAGCTATAGATTTCTAGCAACAAAAGACTGAAGTCTAACAGAAGAATAAAGATAATACAGCCAGGACACACTAAAATCACATGGGGTGATTGTAAGGGAGTAGTTATATGAAAACATTAAATTATCTTGGACCAATCCAAACCTTGACCTTTGTACTCTTATCAAAGTGACCTTTGTTATCTTTTTTGTTTGTTTGTTTTTTAAGACAGTTTTTTCTGTGTTACCTGCTCTGTCCTGGATTTCATTCTGTAAATCATTCTGGCTTGAACTCACATAGATCCATTTGCCTCTGCATCTTGAATGCTGAGATTAAAGTTGTAGGCCACCAATGCCCAGAGATCTTCATTGTCTTAATTGTGGATTATGATTATGAGAGATGAGACCTAGACTTTCATGTGCTTAGCAGTTTCATTTTTAAAGATTTATTTATTATGTATGCAGTATTCTGCCTCCATGAGTGTCTGCACACCAGAAGAGAGAAGCAGATCTCATTACAGGTGGTTTTGAGCCACTATGTGGTTGCTGGGAATTGAACTCAGAACCTCTGGAAGAGCAGCCAGTGCTCTTAACCTGTGAGTCATCTCTCCATCCCTGCATAGCAGTTTTAATTACCAAAAAAGCCTTGTAATATTGATAAAGTCATCTGTGAATCTCTCCAATCTCTCCATTACCAGAGTACAGAGTACATAATTTTAACTTTTTTTTTTTTAATTGGACCTCTAAACCACTCATGCCGTAAAAGGACTTGCCCTGAGATCACCAGAAGCTGATTTGTGTAATGCTAGGGACTGGACTCTGGGCTGTCACAGACAAGTGCTTTGCCACTGAGCTATAGACTTAGCTATCTTACTTGGCTTTTAAATTATGACCCATCAACAACCAACCCAGTGTGAACTTTCAAGTGTTTCTGGTGTCTATTTAGGGCATAGTTTATCAGCACTAGTTTCTTCCTTTTTAGGAAGTAAAAGAGTAGCATGGATCAACAAACTTTCCCTGAAGAAAGCCAGAGAATAAATGTTTAGACTTGATAAGTCACATGTGGTCTCCTTTTTTGTGGGGTAAATAGGTGGGTATATTTTAAGCCATTGTTTTAAAATATAAAAACCTACATAGCTTGTGGACAGTGTATTAATGGGCCATGGACTGAGTGTAGTTCTTGAGCATTAGCTTGCTGTGTTAGCATTCTCTAGAGGAACAAAACTGATAGGATGAAAAAATACAGAACTTATTAAGTCAGCTTAAGTTAAAATATTAACAATAGCTGTCTAATACCTGAGGATGAGAACTCAGTAGGTTTTTTTTTTGGGGGGGGCTCCTTAAGGCTTAGTATCTCGGTGGTTAGAACCATCCCACAGGGCTGTATCACTGGGAAGACCAACAACCCAGTACTTGGCTCAGTCTATAAGGCTGGGTGCTTCATCAGTCCCACTCTGGCCTCAGAAGTTTCCTAGAGAGTCCTGGGTCTTTAACAGTGGAAATACTGCTTTTGAAATCAGTGACAGTATCAGCAGCAGTAGGCATAGGGTAAATCAGCACTGACAGGGAGGGCCAAGCTTAAGAAAGACAAGTCAGATGATCTTCTTTTTGCCATGGTCCTTCTTTATGTGGGCTACTGTAAGAAAGTGCTGGCCACACTAGGAGTGGGTCTTTCCATACCACTGAAGGCAAACAGAACAGTTCTTCAGTTGAGGCTCCTACTCAGGATGCTGATTTGTGGCAAATCGATTTGAATACCAACCATCATGTTTGCTGCCCCATAACACATTATAGAGTGAATAGAAGTACAAGAGTGATAAAAATCATAGGATACCGTATGAGGGGACCTTCCTTGCTGTGTATCTTCAGTGAGCAACAAAGATTGTACAATATGAATGGCCTTGAAGTTTAAAAACCATACTGCAGGGATGCCTCAGTGGTTAAGTGTTTACTGTTCTTCCTGAGGACATGAATTCAGTTTTCAGAACCTACATCAGACAGACAGCTTACATGTATCTGCCTGTAACCCCACCTCCAGGGTATCTGATGTCTTTTCTTGGTCTGCTGATACCTGCACTCATGTGGCATATATGCATACATGCATATAACATATAGAAGCCTCATTAGTTGGTAGTACTCTTGACTTTCTCAGAAGAATTATTGGTCCCTGTGTTAGGAGGCTTTTTATCTCTGATTCCCAGGAAGAAATGACAAAACATTGACCAAGGCTTTGTTCAGATCTCACATATTAGAAGCTGAAAATTATTTTGTTAATTAGATAAGTTCAAAGAAGGAAGCTTCTGAATTTTCATTTTTAATTGAAAAAAAAATTCCCAGGAAAGAGACTTGGGTATCAAGGACTTGCTTAAGCCTTTTAATACCCACCTATTATTGGTTGATGAGCGCCTTCAGCCTCTGATAGTCAGTGAATCATTGTGATTATCTTAGTTATGTGTACTAGCCATACACCTTCTCAAATTGTTTTGTAACTTTGAACTTCGGTAGGAAAGTGCAAAGTCTGCCTATTCCTATTTTCAATAACATCATAGAGATGGTCCACTGGAGTAGATGGCAGAAAATATAGTTCTGCTCTAGGACATGCTGGAAACATGGAGAGTGCTTGTGGAAAATCTCAGAGCAGAGCTGTACTGAGGAACAGCTCACTGCCCCAAGGGAGATCTTGTCAAAGAAGATAATCAGAAAATATGTGCTGTCTTGCATATCCAGGAGATAGTAAAGGTAGAATAAATGTGTGCTGGTAAGGCATAGTGGCTTAAATCCTGTAATCCTGGGACAGGAGGATTGCTCAAAGATTGAGGCCAGTCTGAGCTCCATAGTGAGTTTAGGGCAGTGTAAACAACCGTGAGGCCTGTCTCCACAAACAAACAAAATGTTGTGTTTGGGTTCTACAGGGTAGCAGGGATACAGAGGCAAAGATACAGTCTGTTTATAGCCCTGAGCTGAGACTGCCCCCCCCCTTTCTATTGTCTTTGCGGTCTTCCTGTTAGCTTCTACTTCCAGAGGGTACAGCCTAAAGCTGGACAGGTATGTGGATTCAGTCTTAAAAAAACATGCAATTATCAGCAGATCTTTTTCCCTCAGGATAAAGTTGCAGAAAAGCTGCAACTACAAATATTGACTTGATTAGAACTTTAGTGTGTGAAAAGGTTGGAATATTCTGTTGTATAAAACGTCATAACTGATTTGGAGTTGGATTGACACTCAGGGTCATAGTACCCTGAGTCTGTGTTCCCAGGACACAGTCAACTATTCATGATTGGTTCTAGAATAAACTGTCTTTTGCCCTCTCTGAGTTTTTGTTTTGTTGTTTTTACCTCCATGCCCTCATTGTTTACAAAATGTCAGATTTTCTTTAAATGAAGACATCCATAACCTTTAGAACTCAAACCCATGTTGTTCAAGGGCTAGCTGTACTACAACACTATACTAGCATTTACTTTTAATTTGACTGCTTGTGTTGGATCATTATTGAAACCAGTGAGTTTTTTAATCTCTGTATCTTTTAAAGTATATAGTGGGGCATGGTGGCACAAACTGTTAATCTCAGTACTCAGGTGGCAGAGGCAGGTATGTAGATCTCAGTGAGTTTGAGACCAACGTAGTCTGTAAGCTGAGTTCAGATCAGCCAAGATTCCAAATAGAGAGTCCCAGTTGAGGAATTGCCAAATCAGATTGATATATGGACATTTTTGTAGCAGGCTGGCTGTCTTAATTAGTAATGTAGGAGAGTCCAGCCTACTGGAGGTGGTGGTACCATTTGCTGAGTAGGTGGTCCTGGGCTTTATGATAACATCTGGCTAAGGTTCTGGAGAGATGGCTCAGCAGATAAAAGTATTCTTGCTCTCAGAGGACCTGAGTTCAGTTCCCAGCAATCACGAAATTTTTAATTCTCCCTGTAGGGATATGATGCCTTCTTCTGGCCTCTGTGGGCACCTGTATATGTGTGCATTTTTCTCATACAGACTCAGACATAAAAATCTTTAAAGAAAAGAAAAAAAAGGCTAGCTAAACATGAGCCTGTGAGTAAACCAGCAAACAGTGATTCTCAGTGGTTTTTGCTTCAAATTTCCACTTGAGTTTCTGCCCTGACTTCTTTCTTTCTTTATTCCTGTAAACTGGAATAAAACTTTTCCTCCCTTTTAGTTGTTCTTGGTCATGGAATTTGCCACAGCCACCAAGGTGAAGCTAGAACAGGATGTTAAGGGGAATGATCAAGGCTTTAGTTGAGTATATTATTTCCATGCCCATCACACTATTTGTCCTTCGAGGACTCAAGTCTAGAATCTTAATCTTCTACATTGAACCATGCAGAATATATTGTATAGTATTTAGTCAGTTAAAACCTTGCATATAAATGTGTCTAGTAGACTTAATCCTGGTCCCAGTGTGTTTATTTTATGTGTTTACTTATTTTGGACTTAGAAAAACAATCTTTCTTAACATTATGAGGCTTGTGGAGCTTTTCCATGATGTTACAAAATCCATTACCATAAAACAATTTCCTTATGGGAGATCTGTCATAATTGAATAATTGGGATTTGGTAGAAACATATTGTAAAACAAAAAATAACGTAATTTTTAATAATAACTTAAAAGAATAAGCATTAAGTGACCTTAACTGGTTTTACAAGGGATTGATTCAGTCAATCCCTCACAATATTCCCCTCCACATTTCCTGTTAAGATGTGACCTTATATTCAGTTTAATAAAAATTTTCAAAGTGGGATATTCTTCAACTTTCTGTTTCTTGATCTTCTTCAAGGTCCTCAATAAAAATACAGGGAAATAAAGAGTATCAGAATTCCCAAGCCATCCCCCCAGTTAGATAATATTCTGAGAAGTCTTTGCTTGGATCTTCGTCAGAGTTACCCCCTGGATTTAAATTTGGCCTGTTAGAGCATGTTATAGCATATTAGTTACTTAAGATAGTAGAGATATGAACTCTGTAATGGTGGAACCCCGTTGTATCCCCAGGTTTTAGAACAGTTCTTGATGCATATTACTTAGAAATAGGTGCTAAGAGCATGTCTCTTTAAAGGTGTGACCATAAGTTATACATTATGAGAGTATGATTATAACATGTCTTGTTTTTAAAGTTACAATCATTTTGTGCCTTGGAGATGTGTCTTGACATTTTGATCCTTTGACATGTGAACTGGTTTTAGAAGTCAAGCTTTATTTCATAACTAGAAGGAAACTTGCCCCTAGAGCTTGATGTCTGACCCTGTCCCAGTCAGGACTTTACATTCTGGTGCTGTTAACAACCTTCCCTCCATAAGTAATTGCCTCGACCTACTAAGATAATCGCAAGATGATTTTTCTGTGTTCAGCACATGGTTTTGTTTTTATGTATTGTATACAAACATAGAGCTACCCATATATTAAAATAACTTTGTTTTTTACAGGAAGGACGATAAAGACTACGCTTTAAAACAAATAGAAGGGACTGGAATCTCTATGTCAGCATGCAGAGAAATAGCAGTAAGTGAAGTTCTTGTTATTACCATATCAGCTGCCTTAGGAGTTTCAACTGTGTAGGTCTCTGCTGTATTTGCCATCATATGAATTGAAAGCTGATAAGTATTTTTTCTAAATAAATATTTACAGAAAAAAATTTTAAGAAGTGAAGGTAGTAGCATGTAGTTTTTGCAATATTTATTTATTTGGGGTAAAATTCATTTTGTTTTTTTATATGTACACCCTCCCCCCCCAATAAATATCACTAATTCTTAAAGGTCCTATTGTTATTTAATTCTGGTCAGTGACGATTGGTTATCATAGAAAGGGAACAAATCTCCATGGCTGGGGTAGGATTGATGTACATCAGTTAAAATTGAGGTTCTATTGTTTTATTGTCACCATACCTGTTCATTTTTCTTTTGGGAGCACAGCTTTCTATGTGGTAACTAAATTAGAATCTCATAACTCCAAAGAAGTTTTTTTATATTAGTACATTTAATAATTATGCATACATTTAAACTAAACATCACATTCTTGAGATTAACTTGAGTTTTTACTTATTTGTTTTTCAGATGGGTTTTTTGTTTTGTGTTTTTGTTTTTTCTTTTTTTTTAGTAATTTTATTAAATAACTTGTAAACTGAGACTGACACACTGACATTAGAAAAAGCCACATCACTTACTTGTCATAACAATATTGGGTGAAGGCGGGACAGATCCTTCCACTTCAGGAAAGCCATGTCCATGTCTCAGTACACCTGGTTAAATGGAGCACCAAAATTCTAGAGGACATTCAACCCACTCCTCAGTCCTGTTTCATTCAAGAGGCTCTGCCTCACTTTTCTACCAATCAGTCTGAGATGCTCTAAACCCAAATATTTCTATTTAACTGAGTGCAGTAGGGTAGATATAGCAGACATCTCACCTCAATTTACACCTTTGGGAATAAACAGCAATAAAGAGAGCAAGTGAATTACAGCCCAAAACAAGCAAAGATTTTCATGAAAGCTTTGACAAAAACATTAATGACATTTCAATTCAAATCCAGAAAAAGTGCTACTGGGAGATGAGGTCTTAGCCAATATTTGAAAGTGTCTCTAAGAAAGGGCTGGGAATAACCTTTCAGTCACAGCTCTGTAAGAACTATGGCCTGGACAAGCTTTGGCTGTAGAGTCTGGGCCTGCTGAGCTAGATATCCTGAAGGCTGCACAGGTGGTATCTGCAGCTCCATCACAGAGTACTCTCCAGTGTGTTATACTTGTCCTTAAAGCTCTTCAGCTTAAGAAAGTGCTTGGGACGTTTGCTTTTCTGACTGGAGGGGAGGGATGTAACCTGGATGGTTGTTGGCACCATTTCAGGGGACTGGGTTAGGTCTTTGGCTGCTGACTGGTGTTGTCTCTGAGAACTCCCAATTTGTGCTTTGACCACAGTGACCAGCTCACTTGATGAAGGCCTCTTGATACTGCAGATATTCACTCTGGCCAAAGATTCCTGTTCCATAGCAGGCAGTCTCGTATCCATCCAGGAGCGTATCAGTAAGGGCCTTATGTACACCCTTGAAAGGAGTGCTAGTACTTCACAGATCCAGCAAGTAGGATCGGAAATTCTTACCCATTAAAGAACAGGGGTGTCAGCCGTCAGCATGAAATGGGATCTCAGAGGCATGAATGGCATCCAGAGCTTTCATCTTTTATAGATAGTTCTAGCAACTCTGATTCCCCTGGGTTTCTAGCTGCAATAGTTGTGTATCATCATCAGCAAGGAGCTGGGGCTCATACTTGATATCCTGAACCCTGGATAGTTGAATATCGATCTCATTAAGTCCAGGCTCCCATTATGTCATCTCAAGTGGAATATTCACTCCTGACAGCTAGTTACTGCTAGACGTCATCACCTCTGTCCATGAAGACTTGCTAGGATATTCCTGCTCCTTAGCCCTGGCTCAGCCAAAGCCAGGACACCTAGGTTCTCCTGCCATTTCCATTTGTTTTTTTTTTTTTTTTTTGGGGGGGGGTGGCAAACTAGAATTAATCAAAAAACATGGTGGATTGTGTTTTTGTTTTTCAAGATAGGGTTTCTCTGTGTAGGTTTAGAGCCTGTCCTGAAATTCTGTAGACCAGGTTGGTGTTAAACTCACTCTGCCTGCCTCTGCCTCCCGAATGCTAGGATTAAAGGAGTGTACTATCACCATCACCTATCAAGTTTTTACTTTAAAACTGTGGCTCTGAGCTATTGAGATGGACTCTGTAGGTAAAGGTGCTTCTTGCCAAGCTGTATGACCTAAGTTCAGTCCCTAGACCTGCGTGGCAGAATGAGAGGATCATCTACTATTCTCTCTGACCCTCACCCACACATGCTGTGATGCAAATGCACACACAATGACAAATAAAAAATGTAGTTACAAATGTATGTTTCCTAATTTTATAATCAGACTTTTGTAGATATGCACAGTCTCTCTCTGTGTTATTTATTGCTTTAGTTTTTGTGTCTGTACACAAGTGTGGCTTCTATAATCTAGAAATACTCATTTAAATAATCACACTCAACTAACAGATACACTCAATTAACAGATTCATGTTAATGTATCTTCAAAAGAGCCATTTGTTGGCAGGACATTAAAGTAGGAAAATGAAGATAGGAAATTTGGGTCTCTGTGTCTTGAATATTTTTACATTGCTGGGAAAAGAGACTCATAAATCTTTACAGTACAAATTAGTAAGCCTGGTGTCATGATAGAAATATATGGAAAAAGGAAAAAATAATTATTGATTAGAGTTGGCCAGGGATCTGTCTCTATGATGTCTTCATCTGTATGACCTAGCCATCTCTCTTCAGCAATCCAAAGCAATGGCACTTGTATCAGACTTTTGGGGCCCTCTAACCAGCTCCCAAATAAAGACATGGAAACTTACTATTAGTTAGGAATGCTCAGCCTTAGTTTAGGCTTGTCCCACCAGCACTTATAACCTATTTTAACCTGTTTCTCTTCATTGGAGCTTTTTAACCTTTCTTTTATACTGTGTGTCTTCTTAGGCTGGCTGGCCCCAGGCATTTTTTTTTTTTTTTCCTCCCTGTTTCTCTTTACCTCTCTCTGCCCACCAGCCCTGCCTATTCCTATACTGCCTAACTATTGGCTGTTCACTTTTTATTTGAACAATTAGGTGCCTTAGGCAGGCAAAGCAACACATCTTTACATTGTTAAACAGTGTAAAAAGCAGCATTAACAAATATAACACACCTTTATTACATAGTTAAAATAATATTACACAACAGGTAATACATAGACTGTATTATTTTGGAGGGCTACCTAAATACACCTGGCACTGGGAGGAGCTTAATTCATTCAAGTGAGGCCACTGCATTAAATACGGTTTTTTAAATTATATATTTTAATACTATATCTGACCATCATGAACATAGCATTTCAAATATGGGACTGAAATTTACATTAATAAACATAGACAATTAGTTTTGGACTATTTACTTTGACCTTTAATTGCTTTTCCTGCATCCAAAGGGTACAGGCAAATGGCTTTAACTATTTTAATTATGCTCTTTAATGAAACTAAAAAATAGGTTTCTGTATGGCTTTTTTATACATCCTTAGTTTTGGTTAATCCTCCCTGTATGTCCTGCCACTATGAATGTAGGTGATGTCACAGACTATCCCAAGGAACTTTATCCAAAAATATACAGGTGCCACATCACTAAAGAGCACCACCATCCTCTATCCCTATGACCAAAAACCCTTGGGACAGCCTTCAGCATGCCTACAAGAGACCTAGAAATGGCAAGAACCATATACAAGCTCCAAACAGTGCTCCAGGCACCAAATAGGCCTAGCTAGTGGACATCAGTGGCTGCTTGCTCACAGCAGCTGGGGAAGGACCAAGACTCTTTCAGCTAAGCTTGGCTACCAGAGCAGAGACAAGTATCTCCATAAGTGAACTTCATACAGGTATGGCTCTGAGAACCTCAAAGAGAATGTGAAAGGTGACATCAACATGGAACATTGGAGGAATACACAAGGGAGACCAAAACCTGTCTGTTACCAGTTCATTTGGGCAGTTAGCAAGTGGGTCAGGTAGACTTTAGAGAAGCAGCTGAGACCATCTGAGTCCTTTGTTTCCCTCATTGTGTCTAGCCACTCATTCTAATGTGACTTCTAAGTTTCTATGTCTTCATGTTAGTTGTATTTCAGTTAACTATTTTTCCTACTCTTTTTTAAAATGATTTTTTTAACTTTTATGTGCCTTGATGTTTTGCCTGCATTATGTCTGCATGAGGGTGTCCAATCACTTTGAGCTTGGATTACAGACAGTTGTGACCTGCCATGTGGCTGCTAGGAATTGAATGTGGGTTCTCTGGAAGAGTGGTCATTGCTTTTAACAGCTGAGCCATCTCTCTAGCCCTATTTTTTCCAGTCTTGACTCTTGAAAGTATATATCAGTACTTGAGAGTATTATACATCAATAATGGTTAATCAAATTCTATTCTTACACAGGTCAGTCTCAACAAACTAAAATTCACTAAACCTTGCTTGGTGATGTAAAAAGTTAAGCTAATTATGACTTGGTAGAAATAAAGATGCTGGAAGGGACAAGGGGAGCTTTTAGAGTGCTGATAAAGTTTGTGTCTTTCTGGATCTAGGTTTGGTCCAAAGCATTTGATATGTGAAAAATCATTGAATTTGGCATTTGTGGTTCATGTATTTATTTGTTCCATGGCATATGTGTGGTCAGTCAGAGGAAGGTTGCAAGACTTCCTCTGGGTTGTCTCCTTCTATAGTGTGAGTGGAACCCAGGAATCAAACTTAGGTTGTTGACAAGTACCTTTAACCTGCTGAGCCATATCATGGCTATGAATCTATTTTTTATTCGTTTTTTAAAATTTTTACTTGCAATTAAATAAAAGCATTACATTAAAATTAATCAGATCTAAAGTCTATATAACTTAATGAACTTATATTTAGTTGTAATTAGCATTTAAAACAGAAAGTGTGAAGCTTCACACTGAATTTTATGGACTGGAGAGATGGCTCAGAGGTTAAGAGCACTCTGGCTGGCTGCTCTTACACAGGTCTTGAGTTCAGTCCCCAGCACCCACATGGTGGCTCACAGCCATCTATAATGAGATCTGGTGGCCTCTTCTGGCAGGCAGGGATACATGCAGACAGAATACTATATATACTAAATGAATCTTTAAAAACATTTTGTACTCACTATCAAATATATTTTATGTATTTATCCACAACCAGACCAATAATAAAATGAGTTTTTGTTGTTGTTTATTTTAAGATAGGGTCTCTAGGTAGCCCTGACTGACCTCAAAATTCTTGCCTCCTGACCTCAAAATTCTTGTCTCCTGACGGCTGGAACTAAAGGCTTGTACCAACATCAACATGTCCAGCTACAAAATGTTTTTGTAAATAAACTCATTTGAATTTTGGGTCAAATATGCTCACCCTTACCTATATCTCAATAAATGTAAATTTATTTACACATAAAGAAATAGCAAAGTGGCCATTTAATTTAGCTATCAAGGTTCTCTACATTTTAACTTGGGCAGGAATTTTTAGTGCAATCCATTTATAACTTTTTCCTTTTAAAAGATATTTTTATTATGTGAATTGGTGTTTTGCCTGCATGTATAACTGTGTAAGGGTGTCAGATCTTGGAATTATTGGTAGTGGCGCCATGTGGATGCTGGGAATCGAACTCAGGTCCTCTGGGAGAACAGTCAATGCTCTTAACCGCTGAACCATCTTTCCAGCCCTAACATAACTTTTTCCTTTTATGACTTTTCTAGACGTCAGCATGCCTACAAGAGACCAGAAATGGTCTGTGCTGCTGACCCTGTCTTATCTGCCACTGATAGCAGATTCAGAGACTCACCATCAGGCAGGGCAATGGCACTAGCTTTATCTGTTGGTGGGATTATTAGTGCTATTTAAGGTCCTTTGTTGGTATTATATTTTTTTTTAAGCTAGTCTGTTTCAATTTCTAAACAGTGCCTTTGGGAATTATGATTTGGATCAATTGTAAATTTATTGAGACAATTGATAACTTATATTGTGGCTTTAACATTAATGGAAAGGCATACTTTTATAAAATTTCTTTTAATATTTTATTTTTTGTATACTTTAGTGTAAAGATTTTACATACATCTGTTAATTTTATTCTTCATGAATTTTAAAAACATGAAATATGTTTTTTTATACTAAAATGGAATTATTTTAAATTTTAATTTTCAGGCTTTTTTTTTCTGCCGTATTCTAAACTAGAATTACTTTTCTTTGTTATATTTTGTGTTGTATGCCCTAAGCCCTTTCTAAATTCCCTGGATGTTTTGGTAGTTCCTTGGGCTTTCTAGGATGCTTATACTGTCTTCCATCTTTATGCTTTTGGTTTTTCTTTGCCATCATGTAGGACAGGTCAGGCTCTTACGTGACACTGAGTGATGATAGTAGGTGGCTTTGACTCTCAGGCCATCTTGAGGGAAATGTTTTCTGGCTCTGGATTTTTCATTGTTGTCATCAGGTTAACAAAGTTTTTAATACAGGTTAACAGGAATTTTTTATTATCATACTGTTTCATCTCATACTTTCTTCTTCTATACTTAAATGACCATATTGTTTTTCTTGGTTAAATTGATAAATGTTCATTTCCTTGAATTTCTTGAGATAGCCCATGTTTGTTGTGAGCTGTCACACTTATTTTCATAACTCCCTTGGGCAGGAGTCCCTTTAGCTTAGTGTACTAGCCAACTGTGCAGCCTTTGGTATAGGTAGTAAAGTTTACCTGGGTTGTTGATAGATACAGCATTTCTCCTTAGAATATTAAAAAAATTATAGTAGTGATGGTTCTACAGCATTGAATTTTAATGTCACCAATGTGTGGATTTAAAAATAACTAAAATTGTAATTTTTGACAGAAAGTTTAAATCAGTCAAAGAACAAATGACAGGGTTTTTGTTTGTTTTTTGCTGTTACCCCTTTTTAGTATCTTTTTCCCTGGGGGTTTTTCTGTCACGAAGCACCTGTGTAGCAGTCACACTGTATGGGTGTTTATTGAATGCTTAGTATCAGTAAGCACTGGCTTTGTGTTGCCTTTAGATTGCAACTGATGTGTTGGGGTGGGCGGGGTCTGAGATGGAGCCCTACTTTGGAGCCCAAAATGGCAGTTGCCTTCTGGGCTTCAAGTGTTCTTTTTGCTCAGCATTCATAATTGGGAGACCTTTGTTCAGTTCCTAGCAGCCAAGTAGAAATGCTTGCCATGGCAGTAGCAGGGCATGTTCATAATCCTTGTATATAGTATGTGCTACATACCTAATGTAGTATGATTTTTTAAAAAAAAACTATTATCTTTGTGTTAAATTTTGAATGAATCTCCTTTGTTTTGTAGTTACTTCGAGAACTTAAGCACCCAAACGTCATCTCTCTTCAGAAGGTGTTTCTGTCTCATGCTGATCGGAAAGTATGGCTTCTCTTTGACTATGCTGAACATGACCTTTGGGTAAGGTGGATTGCTGATAGACCAGGCTGTTGTTTTTTAGTCAGCTTGGAAGTGACTAAACAGTTAGCTTCCACTGCAGTAGAAGTCATTTCACCTGGAAGCTTTTACTTTGTTCAGTGGGTTGAGTTACCTCACTGAAATGCTAGGAAGCAGAAGTGTTTCAGATGCAGGGGTATTTATTTGCATATATTTATTTTTTTTTTGAATATTTATTTATTTATTATGTATACAGTGTACAGAAGAGGGTACCAGATGTCATCATAGATGGTTGTGAGCCACCATGTGGTTGCTGGGAATTGAACTCAGGACCTCTGGAAGAGCAGTCAGTGCTCTTAACCTCTGAGCCATCTCTCCAGCCCCTTGCATATATTTAATGAGACATCTTTGAGGCTGAATTTATGTCTAAACTTGAAATTCACTGTGTTTTAATTTTATATTTACCTTATACATATAGCATGAAAGAAATTTTATACAATGTTTATAATTATTTTGAATGTGAAGCAGTGTTTCATGGTGTGGAATCATGTTAGCTCTCAGAAAGTTCTTAATGTTGAAACATTTTGAGTCTT
This sequence comes from Sigmodon hispidus, assembly GCA_004025045.1. NCBI lineage: Eukaryota > Metazoa > Chordata > Mammalia > Rodentia > Cricetidae > Sigmodon > Sigmodon hispidus. The sequence goes on from PVIH01005089.1 coordinate 72,542, forward strand.
TAGAGTATAGAGACTGCCAGTATTTTTTTTGATTCTGTTCTGTTGGCCTTTGTAACAGACTATAAAGAAGTAAGAGGAGTGTGAACAACTCAGAACATTGTTTCTTAACAGAGTTGATTTTTAGAGGTGACCTTGTTTGCTATAAGGTTTTGAAAGGACATATTTTCCTTTTCTGTAGTGTGAAGGAATTTAAAATGAAGTAGTGGGGTGAGCATGTTATAAATAGACAGGTCTAATTGCTATCTCTGCCCTATCCTTTGGTGCTAGAAAAGTCTTGTAATAGTCCTAAAGCTGTTACAAGCTAAGTAAGGAAAACTTATTAATCATTTCTTAGTTGTTCACAGTTGATATTTAATATAATATATTGTGTTTTCATTGGCAATAATACATCTTAGTATCTGAATTGGCATTCTTTTGCATAAGGAAAAGTACTGCTGATGAAAGCTGCAGTACAGAACAAGATTGGCACAAAAGTAGAGTGCAGTATCTCTGTGGGGTTCTTTCTTAGGTTTGTCCAGCCTATAGCATTTTTACATATTTAGACGCAAATTGTATATTGAAGATTTTTCAAATGTGTGATTATAGCTTACTGGCTTAGCCAATATCATGAAAGACTCATACTTTGTTGTTAAGAATGTAAATGAATCTTACTCTAGATAGACAAAATAAAAACATTTGCCTTATCATCCATGTTTATGCAACCATTAAACTCAGCGAGTCACACAGTATAGAACATGAAGGCAGGAGGGGGAATGTCTGAGGACATAGACTGCAGTTACGTGTGTGTGTGTGTGTGTGTGTGTGTGTGTGTGTGTGTGTGTACATACATATATATGTATATATATAGTCCATTGTGACATAACAGGCATTTTACATATAAGCTGTATTGCATACAACCTGATATGTATGTATAAGTAAGACATCATTGCCTTTTTCATTGTTTTACTAATACTAAAGGCAAGTCAATATTTTTAACATTACTTTAATAAAAGCAGGACAGTTCATTTCCCTAAAACTGAGAACTTTACTTATTTTTTCCTACTTTTAGTGGAATATTATATATGGATTGACTGACATAAGGCAGCAAAAAAGTTTTAGTTAAGAGTTGTTTTGAAAATCATTTGATCATTGGTGACATTTATAGCCTCTGTACTGTGTATTTGATTTTTTTTTTTTTTTAGCCTTGGAATATGAAGAATATGCAGGCAAGAAATTCCCATGCAGTAGGCTTTTATTTATTTAGTTAGGTTTTTGTTTTATTTAAAAGATTTATTTATTATGTATACAGTATACAGATGTCATCATAGATGGTTGTGTGAGCCACCATGTGGTTGCTTGGAGTTGAACTCAGGACCTCTGGAAGAACAACAGTCAGTGCTTTTAACCTCTGAGCCATCTCTCCAGCCCTAGTTAGTTAGTTTTAAAAATACTAGTTTTTGTTTGTTTGTTTTTGTTTTTAAAGAAAAAAATCACTAATATTTTAAGTATGACTTGGAGAAGTACACTTTCGATTATCTTATCTCCTCTACTTGGTTTTTATTCTGGGAAGCTTGAAACTTTTAGTTCTTTAATGTACTGTATTTAAGCTCATTTTTACTATATTTAGAGAGTCTGAATTTTCTTCTTACTGACATATATTTGATATCACATCTTAAGATAGGTGATAGATATATTAAATTATTAAATAATATCTAAGGCTAAAAAAAAAATGAGAAGAAACTTAAGGTTGCCTGGAGTTGTTATTCAAATGCAGACAGATTTGTACCAATGAATATGCTTCTTTTCTCACTGCAGATGTTTAATTATATTTCCTCCTTGGGAAATACATCTCCATGGTTCACAGCTTACTAGTTATTCCTTCTGTATCCTGTTCTATATAGCATCAAGTGGGAAATCAGATGTTAACCTGCAATGTTAAGCATCCCACTTCTACTCATTTTTCTTTTAACCACAAGAATCTACTTAATGATGAAAAACCCCTATGCAGTGTGTGCTAGAGATGAATGTGCAGTGGTGTGGGAGGCAGAGCTGACTTGAGGTGATCCTGAAGTGCTTTATAGAAAACAAGCTCATCTTGAGCTTGAAACACTGAAAAGGAAGAAACCTTTTCACGTACATTTATTTTCAAAGTGTTTTAATTGCTTTCAAAGTGTTTCAATTGCAAAGTGTTGAACATTATTTCTCTCTAGTTGTCCATTCACTTGTACAGAGAAAACTTTGCAGGGTCTAGGCAGGCCCTTTCCTCATCTGAATCCTTTATGTTTCTAAGTATATCCAGCTTGAACTGGCTATCTGCTTGTTACTATTTCATTAGTTTCTATATGTTGGATATGTCTTACTGCAACATCCATTTGCTTTTTATTAAAGATTTATTTATTATATATACAGTGTTCGGTCTGCATGTGTCCCTATAAACCTGTTTGCTTTTCCTTCTTCCTTCCTTCCTTCCTTTCTTTCTTTCTTTCTTTCTTTCTTTCTTCCTCTTCTTTTTTCTTCCTCTTCTTCCTCTTTTCCTTCTCCTTCCTCTTTCTTTCTCTTCTTCCTCTTCTCCTTCCTCTTCTTCCTCTTTCTGTTCCCCTTTTCCTTCTTCCTCTTCCTCCTCTTCCTCTTCTTTTCCTTCTCCTTCGTCTTCCACCTCTTCCTCTTCTTCTTCTTGCCAGATATACAGCTCCATAGTACTCTAGATGTGATTAATTTTAATTATATTTTAAAATGAAGAGCACCCTAGTTTCTGCCTCTCTATCTTCTTTTATTTCCTGAGATTCCATTAAATGCCTTAAAAATGGAGCTGACCCTTGGATGTTAGAACGTGCTTGCTGTGTGTGTGTAGTTCTGCTGGGCTGTGGTGTTGTCAGTGTCTTGGTGACTTGGCACTGCCTTTTCTTGTTTAAAAAACTTCTTGTGGTATTTTCTTTCTTTCAGCACATAATTAAGTTTCACAGAGCTTCAAAAGCCAACAAGAAGCCAGTTCAGTTACCTCGGGGAATGGTGAAGTCATTGTTGTACCAGATCCTGGATGGGATTCACTATCTTCATGCCAACTGGGTATTGCACAGGGATTTGGTGAGTTGATCCAGAGATGGGTTCAGCCAGCAAATATGTTTATAGTGGGCATTTTTCCCATTGTCTGTAGAAAATCTTGCCAGAGATAAGTCTGCAGCTCTTGAGGTGCAGTAGTATGTGAGCATGCAGTAGCCTCATGTGTTTTTGTGCCGCTGATAGCATACACTTACAGGAGGTGGCAGTCAGCTATTTCCTCTACTGCTTTCTTCACTGTTAGCCTAGACAGTGCTGGTTACTTAGACAATGCTGTCTGCTTCCACTTGGCTAGATGGCCAGGGAGCCCTGGGAAGCCCAGGCATCAGCTTTCTCCACCACTTCCTGCAGGAGAGTTAAAGCCACACTTTCTTTTAAATAGGTGTTGGGGATCAGATTATCATGCATGTGCTACATAGACTTGACCCATTGAGCTGTTTTCTCAGCCCGTTTGCTTTAAAAATCTACTTGATGTATTTTCATTCATTAAGTTTTTATAGCTTTAAATTACTTGGATTGCTTCCTTGTTGCATAAGTAAACTGTACATTTTTTGCTCTTTTCTTTGTAAAGGTGGTAACTGAAGTCAGCCTTATAGCAGCACCCTTGTTTTAAACAATTACATGCACAGGGCAGGAATTTTGTTCCTGACCATGTATGTACCTAAGAACAAATTTACAAACTGAAATGGAGCCACAGGACCACTGTGTTGTGGTATTCATTTAGTCTCTCGTCTAGGACGAGTGAGTCCAGTCAGCTTCTGCTTTCCTCTAGCCCGAAATAGTCCTGTCAGAACACTGAGCATGAGTCGTTCTGTCCTGGCTTTGATACCCACAGAGCCTTCAGAACCAGTAACAACAAGGCTTGCTTCAGTCTTTTTACTTAGGCTGACTCCTTTCCTAAGAAAATTGAAATATTGTACTTGTAAACACTGGGTTTACAGAACAAAAATAGATAAATCTTTCATTTTTTTATAAGGTTGAAAAATTTCAACCCACAGAAAACATTTTTTTTCTATCTGTACTGCCAACTTTCTTCATGACTTACAAAAGAATAAAAATTCTAGTGGAAGGACATTTTTTCTCATAAAATCAATACAGCTAGGATAGCTCTATATTTTGTTTAGTTTTGTTTGTTTTTTAGTAATTGACTTTTAAAACTACATGTTTATTCAGAAATTCTGAGTGACTTTCTTAGTCAGTGTCTGCCACTTGCCTGCTTGCAGTAGAATGAACTAAAACAGTGATGGAGTAACTAAAAGACCAGTCCCCTCTTTTTGGTGAAACTCTTATGCGATGGAGAAATACTCTCTTTGACTTGGGCTGGTGAAGAATAAATAGGTTCTTTTAGAAGGCTCTAGTAAAGTCATCTCAAGAAGAAAGGTTTGGGAGATCCGAGCACTGTAACCTAAGGCAACAGAAAATCTGTTGTGTGTAGATGATGTCTAAATAATAATGATGAATGCCAAAAGTTAATGGTGTTGTCATTGCATTCTAGCAGTGCTGAGCAATATTAATGTAGTCCTCTACAGTGAGGCACTGTGCTCCACTCCATTATTCTATATACATCACACTACCTGGCTAATCGTGTATCTGGAATGTTCTTTATATGGCAGCACCTCCTCTTATGGCTTCCTTTCTTGGAGTGAGATGTGCCTGATGTTTTCTGTTACATGTAACAGTGCTCTTTTTTAAAAAAAATTATTTATTTTATATCTTGACTGTAATTTCCCATCTCTTCTCTCCTTCCAGTCTCTCCCCACCACCTCTCTTCTACTCCTCTCCCTCAGTCCACTAGAAAAGGGCAGGCCTCCCATGGATACTAACAAAACATGGCATAACAAGTTGCAGTAAGACTAAGCTCCTCCCCTTGTATTCAGGCTGGAAAACACAACCGAGTATGAGAAATAGGGTCCCAAAAGCCAGCAAAAGAGTCAGAGGCAGCCCCTGCTCCCACTGTTTGAAGTTCCATAAGAAGATCAAGCTACACCACTGTAACATATGTGCACAGGACCTATGTCAGTCCACGCAGGCTCCCTGGTTGGTTCAGTGTCTGTGAGCTCCTATGAACTCAGGTTAGTTGGTTCTCTGGGTTTTCTTGTGGTGTTCTTGCTCGTTTTAAGCATCTAGCTGTCCTGTGTCTCCTGGACACATAGGTTTTAGAGCTGTTGTCTGGACACTTAGTATGGCAGGTTCCCTTAAAGCTGGTCACTGTTCAGATGCAACCTCTCAAACCTTGCTTTCAGAGTAAAAGACTATATTTTTAACAGTATATAAGCATTTGCTATCAGCTAAAACTTAAAGTTTGGATTTTGAGTATAATTTTTCAAAGTATCTGTGTATGATGTTGATATATGTCGTAATAACATAGTTGTTATTTACTCTCAGACTCTATTCAGAAGCCATGCAGCTTTTAGCTTCACATTCTCAATCATTACATGCAGATGAAACACTTACCAGGACAAATACGATTCATAGTCCATTATTATTTCTGTGCCTTTGAAGTAAGGTTGAATGGTGGCAATGATGCCTGAAACTCATGTTTGTTGATTTCTAATGCTATGACTCCTACCAGTTAGCTGGTGGAATGTTCTGCCTTGCCACAAGAAACTACATAGTAAGGTGGATAACTGATACACACACTCTGAAGATACCCTTTGGATAATAGCCAAGAATTTACTGAACTTTCTGTTCAATTAAATCAAGTTTATTATTAATACAAATACTGGTTTGAGCATGCCTGTGATCCCAGCACCCAAGAGGCAGAGACAGAAGGGTCACAATTTTGAGACCATCCTTGATACATTTGCTCTAAAAAATAAATGTGGGAACATTCTTTTGTTGAGACAGTAGAGATGAATATTGAGCTTTTATAACTAGTATTCCTGTTTGGTAAGTGAAGATTTATATTGTTACCATTAATCATCACATAGTCTAAGCTAATAGCTCAGACTTGTTTTTGGTAGAAATTGTAGAGGCATTCATGTAGTGCCCTGTGTGGGCTCAGGGTGAGGTAGGGGCATTTGCATGGGTGTGTTTTGTTAGTTCCTTGTCATAGTGTTGGAAATTGAAGGAAAATGGTCTGATAGGAAGGAAACACAGATATTTTATGAAGTAATTTATAGATCTAAACCAAACGTTTTCAAATTAGAGCATTAAAGTCCCCAGTCATTATGAAGTAGAAATTAAGGCAAAAGTGCATGTGTTTATGCCTCGCCTCTCCCTGTGCTGGTTGCTTTTTCTTCTGCTCCCCTCTTCTTCGCAGTGAGAATATTTGTAGCAATTACGATCCTTTCTCTGCTGCTCCTGTCTGTGTTAGGCTTTTCCAGAGCAGCAGAACACACAGGGTGTTGACATAGGGATATGTAGAAAGCAGTTTATTTTAAGAAATTGGTTTGTGCATTTTAATGGTCTAGTTATTCTGGATTTGCAGGGTAGGCTGAATGCTGGAGATCCAGGAAAATATAGAATACAAATTGGACAAGGAAGCCTATCTAGTGGTGCATCTTTTGTTGTTTATAGTCAGTCTGTTTTCTATTACAGCCTTCATTTGATTAGATAACTTCTCAATGGAAGGAGGAGGGCATTCGCTTTACAGGACTGTAATGAAATACTTGGCATGATTAACTTCCAAAGAGAAAAGATGTAGTTTTGCTCATGGTTTTGTAGCTCCAGGTTTATAATAGACAGACCGTGTTGCTTTGGGCCTCTGGTTGGGCGTTAGTGGCAATGATCAGGAATGAGAGATAGACTAAAGCCTTTGCCAGCAAGTTAAAAGAGGAAGCAATGAGGCTGGGCTCCCAATTCCATGAAGACTGAACTTCTAGATGTGATAAGAATTCCCACTAGGCCTCACCTTCTGAAGGTTCCACTACTTCCCAGAAGAGGTTCCAAGTCTGTAGTTCACAGAAGTATCTACAAGAATGTTAGACTCAAACAGCTGGGCACTGTGGCCCAGGCAAGCTGAAATGTTAATCTTCCTATACAAACAAATTCTCAGAGGCTCTAAGGGAGTTGAGATAAGTTGCTTCCATGTTTCTCTCCTGTTACCTGGTTATCTGTAGCAGGAATGTGGGTTGAGACTTTCCACATGACTTTGACTGTGAAGAGGAGCTTGTGGGAACTTCTTATGCAGATATCAGTGAGGATGGTTAGCCCTTTTGTACTTCTGGTGGGAATGTAAAGTGATAAAACTGTTGTGGAAAAGAATGACAACTCCTCACACAGTTAAATGTGGAGTTATCGTGACACAGCAATTTCACTTCTGGAATGTACCCAGAAGAACTCAAGAAGTCTCAGGTGTCTGTAAATGTCCTTTTTAAAACTGCATGTGTGCCGTTTGTCTGTCTCTATCTCTTTCAATGAAGGCTAATGTTCAGCCTCTCTGTGTGTATTTATGTGTACAGGTGCTCATGGTAGCCAGAGCTCAACCTCAACTCTCCCTCAGGCCAGCCTCTACTTTATTTGATATAGGGTCTCTCACCTGCCCAGGGCTTGGCTAGCCCAGGGTCTGTCTCCACCTTCTCAGAGCTGCAGTTGTGGGTTCTGGGATTTGAACTCGTATCTTGTGACTGAGCTATTTTCTGAGCACTGTAAATTCTTATTCTTAGACCCATGCTCCACGGTAGCAAAGAGGTTGAAGCAATGTGAATGTTCATTGATACATGAGCATATAAAAACAGTGTAACATGTACATATAGTGGAATATTACCCAACATTAAAGGGGAAGAAATTCTGATGTGTGTGTAATACCTGATGAGTCTTGAGGACCTTTATGACAGATGAGATCATTAGGAATGTATTAAACATTTTCTTTAAACAGCTTTTTAGAAGAAAGAGGCTTTGTAATTAATTGTTAGGTATAGTCATTACTTGGGATTTGTTTGGGACGCCATGGATTTACTCTATGAATTTCAAGTTTGTTTACATAGGTAGCAAGTAAAGCATGAGTTCTAATGCACAATACAAGGGAAACTTAATATGAGTTTTGCATTGGTTGTAGTTTATTAGTGTTGTGCATGTGCCAACAGGATTTTCCTTAAATGACCAGATAGGCAGTTTCCTCCTGTAAGTATCTGAAGATTGCTTTCCATTTTCACAGTGATGATGGTGTCTCTGCATCAACTCTGGTTTTAACTCATGTGTAATTGGATGGGTTTTTATGCTGTCACTGTGTGTATGCTCTGAGGATTTTAACTAAGCTCACAGTTTTGAATTTTCAGTCTTCTCAATTATTTATAATTCAGAAAGCTTATAATTTGAATCAATACCATTCAGCATGCATGTTCAACAAAAATAGGGGATGTGGAATAGTTTGTCCTGACTCTGTCTAAATATCTCATCATAGACGCATATAATTCAAAATAAAAACTATTTTTTGTGTTCCCTAGCTTCATGTTGAAACGTGTCTTCTATTTAAGTACCTGAGTCTCTTGCCTGCTTGGTTAATTCTGGTGAAACCATTTGAGGGATAACTCCAGTGTGTTTGGTTTTCTCTTCTCAGCATAGACAATATCATATGTGATCTGTTAGCTAATGATTACGGTTTATAGCACTTTGGACTTGTCTTTGATCTTTGTCAAGTCAAATGCTAAAGAGGGAAAACCTGAGACTAAAGATTATAGGTAAGAGCTGGGGAGAGACAAATGATATAAAAGAGAAGTTAAGGAAAATAGGAGAAGAATGCATTGGAAAAATAATTGATATTTCTGTCACCAGAGGAAAAATATCAAGCCACAGTTATGTTGAGCTTGGAGTTTGTTTGAGTCTTGGTTCTACCTCTTAACTGTGTAGCTGTGGGAAGGGTCAGCCACTCATAGTATTGGTGTTTGCTTTCATGTGCTGTGCTGTGACCTTCCACTTCACCAATGTTCCACCATTGAACTTCACTCCTCACCCAAATGAGCTAGATTCTGCTCATCTGTGAAGCCGGCCAGGCATGTGTATACGCACACATGTGCAGACACTGTGGTAAAGATTCATAGAAAACGTTAGGAATGGCTCATGATGTTTAATAACTATGTCACATTTTCATCATCACATTGCCCTGGAGATGTATGTGCAGTAGGTGCAGAAACAAGAATGGTAGTGTCTGCAGTACAAGTGTCTGCTGTGGGAAATACTAGTCAGGGTTTGGGAAGTAAGGCACAGGCTAGAAAACAGAAGCACCATCCAGTTGTAAATGAAACCATGTTCTTTCCATTAAAAACAGTTGTTAATGCTTTCAAGAAAAAGGAACTGTAGCTTCAAAGAGTAGTACATCCTTAGTTTTTGTCACTACCCACTAGGCAGTGATGGTTCTTCTGTTACCATGATGTGAGACTAAAGTTGCATCGGACATCTGGTTTCCATGGAGTATATACCCCTCAGAATGTCACCAGCAATGTTCTACATCTTCTTTCAAGGTGACTGGGACACCCCATGAAGACTATTTATCACAAATACAGTTCCATCTGAGATTGCTTGGAGGAAGGTGAGGCTTTGGAACTAGACTCCTCCCAAACTCTACTACTGATGAGAAAGGAGGGGAAGAAAGTGGTTTATGGAGATGAGGTCATTGTCTTTATATGGCACTAAGTGAAGAAGTTAGTCCTTTGGAGGCTTCCTCAGTACTGACTAAACAGTAACACTAAAGATTTGGCAAGACTAGTCATACACTCCAACTGTTTTCTCTCCCTCCTTGTCCCTTCCCCTCCCGCCTCTTCTTTCTCCATCTCTCCTTCTCCACACACACACACACACACACACACACACACACACACACACACACACACACACACACACACACACACACACACACACCAGATGTTCCATGTCCAAATAAGTCTAAAACACTTCAAAAGTAAGTGATTCTGCAAGGTGCACACCTACAGTCCCGTTACTTGAGAGGTTAAGCCTGAGGATCTGGTGAGCCCAGGAGTTCAAAGTCAGCAGAAGGAGACCCCCGTCTTAAAAAGTTTTGTTTTGTTTTGTTTTTTAAAAAAAAGTATTGTGAGAAAAACTAAACACTAAGTAGGCTTTTAGCCCCGAAACTGTTTTCAGATTATAATCCGATAGAAAGTAATCTAGTAATGAAAATTGTAATACTAGGGGCTAGAGAGACGGTTCATTATTTAGAGCACTTGTTGCTCTTTGGGAGAACCAGGGTTTGATTCACAGTGCTCACATAGTGGCTTATAACCACCTATAACTCCAATTCCAGAGAATCCAAAATCCTTTTCTGACTACTGTGGGCACCAAACATGCACATATACATGCAAGCAAAACAAAACAAAACTCATGCACATAAAATAGTAATTAAAAATTAAATCTAGGAATTTGCTTGTACAGGTTAGACCTTGACAAAGGAAACTGTTGCAGTGCTGTCCTTAAACTTGATGAGTCCAGTAAGTTTAGACTAAAAAGAAACTAGGTAGCAGAGGCAGGTGGATCTCAATGCCAATATGGTCTACAAAGCAGTTTCAGTACAACCAGGACTAATACAGTGAGACCTTGTTTGTTTCTTTCTTTTTAAAGAATAAAAAGCCAATGTGAAGCCAAAGAGGATTTCCCCTTTGCTTGGTGCCAGGCTAGGTTAGTACTCCCATCTGGTGGCTTCTAGGGTCTGTTATCAGGGTAAGAAAATGTTTAAGTCTTGAAATAAAGATTTCATTTCACTTAATCATAGGGAAATTGAGGAATGAATGTGCTCTTACTACTTCACAGCAGAGCAATTGATGTGATTGTGTCTTTGGGGAAACTGATAGGCTTTGTTGTGAGGAGAGGAGGGTGATCAAAGAGACTTGAACTCTGTGACATTGTAGCATGAATTGTTTACATTCAGAATGTTTTTGTTCTTATTTCACTGAGGGAAAGGAGGAAATTTTGATTCTTTGGGGGCATGGTGCAGCAATTAGATAGATCAGGACTACGGAGGGGGGCTGGGCATGGGCGTGTTATTGGTGTTATTGGGCTACACATAGTAGAAACTAGCTCAAAGGTGTTATGTGTAACAAGGGCAGATCTACTCCAGGGAGGAGTTGATGGAAATTGGAGAGTAAGTGAATATTGTGATTGAGGGAGGCCAGAAGAGAAGGACAGGTGCCTTTGTCTGTCATTCTCCATCCATTCCTTTGAGACAGGGTCTCTTGCTGAACCTGGGGCTTACTCTGGGAAATATAGACTAGAAGCCAGCAAGCCCCAGCCTGTCTCTGCACCTCTTGGAGTGGTGTTAGGGTATATGGGACTCCCAGTTCGTTTTGTGGGTGCCAGGGTCTAAGCTCCAGCTTTCTACTTGCAGGCCATTGCTCTTAACTGTAGAGCCACCTCTCTGGCCATGCAGGAATGTTTTAAGAGCAATAACACAGAATTATCCAAGAGTTTTTTTGAGAAAATGATCCATGTTCTCTGTTACTTTTAACACTTTCCTCCTCCTCCTCCTCCTCCTCCTCCTCCTCCTCCTCCTCCTCCTCCTGCTCAGCTGGTTCTGGGGCTAGGGTGTAATTTAGTTGGTAGAGTGTTTGCCCAGTGTGCACAAAGTTCTGGGTTCCATGCCCACTGGAACCTAATGTCCCACATAAGTCTAGTGGGGATGGGGCTTAGAAATACAGTATCCTCAGCTGCATAATGAGTTTGAGGACAGCCTAGGCTACAAGAGATCCTATCTAAAACCAATAAATAGTACCTGATTCTAGCCACCTTCTGCATCATTTGTGTTCTGTTTCTTCTAATCATGCTACTATTTAAGTTCCCAGTAACAGAGGTGACATAGTCACATCTGTCTTTTAGAAAGACAGCCCTAGGAGCAGTACAGAAGATGACTTTGATGGGAAGAGACTAAATAAGGTTAAGAAAAAGGCATGCATCAGAAGGCTTAGAATCACAAGCAGAGAATTCCATTCTTGGTCATGAGCACAGCTGTGGTGTGAGTTGAGGACTAGAATTTCCCTCGCTGAATGTAATCACTGCCTGACTCCATAGAAACTGACCCAGCGTTGATTGATGACTGCAGTGTAGGAGAACAGTTCCACCCTCTGGGCAGCATCAGTGCCCAAACTCACTGGAAATGTTGTTAGTGTTATGCTCACTTTTGGCACTTTGCAAACTGCTTTAAGTGAAGAGTAAAGAATGAGAGGATGATGTTGTTAGTGTTATGCTCACTTTTGGCACTTTGCAAACTGCTTTGAGTGAAGAGTAAAGAATGAGAGGATGATAAAGATCTCAGAATTTCTTTGTTGACTAAAATGTGATGGTGATGATGGCAAGAACTCACTGCCCTTAGATCACTGTCTTAGACTGTTGAGAATGCTGTCAGGAGGGATTGGAGCATTGACAGTAGACTGGGCACTGCACCTATATTCCAGTCACTTGATTTCTGGTACTGAGTTCCCTCCTCTTAGAAACTAGAGACTTGTAACCTCAGATGTCTTAGCCTGCCATTTCAGCAGCAGCATTTGATCATCGTCATCTTCTTCTCCTCCTCCTCCTCCTTCAGAACTAATTTTGATGTTTGCAGGTTAGGAGGACAGACTGTTCTACTGTTGTAACTGCTCTGGAGCCATCTCCAATTATGGCTGTAGAAGCCTGTGAATTGTTTGCCACTTGAACAGCTTTCATAAATTTTGAAATATAAGTATTAATAAATTATAAAATATATTAATATATTTAATATAATACATTAATAATCAATATAAGTTATTTCATTAATTATTTTGTTATTTATATTTCATGTGTGTTGAAGTTTTGCTTGTAGGGGGTGTTGGATCCCCTGGAACTGGAGTTATAGGCAGTGAATTGTCACATCACTGCTGGGAATTGAACCCATGTCCTTTGGAAGAGTAGTCAGTGCTCTTAATCACTGAGTCATCTCTCTAGCCCCTCTAATTTGATTTTTAAAATTGTTTATATTAATATCTGAGAGGCACCCTAATAATAGTTTCAGTCCTCTTTATCGTACTGGTAAAACTGAAGCATTGTCAGTAGTAGAAAGAGCAGCAGGATAAGGTTTGAGGCAGAAGCCAAATGCCACTTCATCCTCTTCCCAAAGAAGACCACTCTCAAATTTCAAGGATTGTGTGCCACTTCTAACCCATTGTAGGTGACACTCTGCTGTGTCTTTCAGAGTTTAAAGTTCCACTTTGGCAAAATCTCATATTAAACTTTACCTTTCCTTTTACTTAAAAACAAAAAAACCTCAAAACTGTTGTTAATGGAAAATTACTCTTACTGTGCCAACTTGTTTAGAACAAGGCTGTATTAGATTTCTTTATAGTAAACATAGGTGTGTGTCTTGTGGCTTCCAAAAAAGAATATCAAGTGAATTGTTGCCTGTAATTAATTTGCTGCTTGGTATTAAATAATTTGTGGAGATTAATGTTTCCTTAAACCCTTAGAATGTTTTTTTCTATCATTGAAAGCATACGTTAGACCTGCTGGCTCTTGCAAGAATGCCAATACTCAGGAGGACCTGGCAATAGTCACCATAAGTTCAAAGCCAGCCTGTGTACATGTTCAGCTGTAGGCCAGCTAGACGACAGAGTAAGACTCTTAAAAACAAAACAAAAACTGGGAGATGGAGACCAGCAGATTATTGGGAGTTCAAGGCTGCCTCTGTGGTCTACATAGTTGGTTCCAGGCTAGTCAGGATTACGTCATGTGACTCTGTCTCCAAAAAAGAAAGGAAAGAGAGAACCTCAGCATTGTAAGTTCTTAGTGCTTCAGAGAAGTCCTGCTGATTAAGGGCCTCAGCTATCTGCTGCTGCACTAGAGCCTATGTGCGGCTTTGCTGTGTACATACTGAGTTTATCCTGTGGCTTCCTCCATTTAATTTAAATTTTTTAGTTAAAGTGTTTTTATTTAAGTAGATTTATGTTATATTGACATACTTGTCTATTTAAAAGAAAACTGTCTATTGAAAAGAATTTTTTTGTTGTTGTTTCCACAGAAACCCGCTAATATTTTAGTTATGGGTGAAGGTCCAGAGCGAGGAAGAGTAAAAATTGGTATGTTATATCTTTGATAAGCACACCTTTAAAATTGTTGTAGGCATCTGTATCATTGTTTTCTGTATTGATATGCACATGTCCATAGTTCCAAATGTCAAAAACATTTCAAGAGTGTACATAAAAGAGAAAACCTTCCCCCGAGTGTCAAACGATCCTTAGAGGATGAACTACTGTAGCTGTAAAAAACCACAGGCTTCCTTCAAGCCTTCTGCCTTAATTAAACAGCCTGAAGAGCTGGTAGTCTCTGTCCCTAGCCGCTTTACTTCTTCTGTCAGTCTCCTTTGCCAAGTTAATGAGAACAAGCCAAGGAATTGACCCAGGTACATCCTGATGCACATCCACAGCTCCTAACATACAGGATTGTACCAGGCACTCTGCATCCTGGTGTGGTATGCTGTCCTCTGGACTCTGTAAGGACAGCTAAAGCTATCCTAACTGGTTGCTTCGTTCATTGTCATTTTGCTAAGCAGTGTTTGCTACTTATATTTGGTTTCTTTGGTTTAGGGGTACAAAACATGTAATTAAGTTATAAATTAGTATAATTATAATACAGAATTATAAAAACACAGAACACAATTAATGGTAGTTTCTGTTGCAATGTTTGACCCTTTAATATGGTTCCTCATGTTGTGACCCCAGAATTATTTTTGTTGCTACTTCATATCTGTAATTTTGCCACTGTTATGAATTATAATGTAAATATCTGTGCTTTGATGGTTTTAGGCAACCCTGTGAAAGGGTTTGACCCACAAAGGTGTTACACCCACAAAGGTGTTACACTCACAGGTTGAGAACCACTGAAGTTGAGGCAACTGTGGCTGTGCACCTCCTCCTGACAAGCCCAGTAAAACTCGGTTCTTCTTTACTTCGCCCATCCTCCTTTATGAATTCCCCAAAACTCATTTTCCACTTTTAAATAAACTTGTACCATGCTCTTGTATGATGTAGACTTTGCAAATTCTTAGTTGTGAGAATATGTGTTGCACTTTGGTGTACTCTGAGACATTGGCTGTCATTGATGTCTGATCCTGTCAGTGTTCATCCTTAAGCCACCAAATGCTTCTGTCCTTAGATGAGCTTCTGAAGGGATCTGTTCAATCCGATGGCGTAGTGTCAGATTCAAATGCCAGTTCAGGGCATGCAGAATAGGCTAAGCCCAGCCAAAGAACAATTTTAAATATGTCCTTCATCATCTCATCTGGGTTAGAAAGATTTTGCCTGGTGCCTTTAAGTCTACTTTAGAATTACACTTCTGTATAATTGTGTGCTGTTGGGAAGTTTCTGTGGTACTTTGTCTTCAAGCGTTCACATATCAAAGAAAACATTCAATAATCTGACTCAAGGTTTTTGGGATTTTTTTTTTTTTTTGCCAAAATTTGGGCTTTCCCCATCCATTATTGTTAGTTAAAGGAGAATCTACTTTATTGAAAATATGTTAAGACAGAAATAAACTTATCCAGATGGTTATGATTCTTGACATCTCCCAGTGGGTGGTAAATAGGGTTCATCTCGTCTTTGTGTGTAGTGACCCTGCATGTGATGTTATAGAGACAAAGCCTCAGATTGTGGATTAGCAGGGCAAAGTCTGTACCTAAGTAGCTTAATGGCATGTTACTTTGCCATAAACTCTGTTAAGGGCAACTTAGGGTCTTTTGAACTTCTGTCTCATGTGAAGAAGTGTAGTACTGAAATAAAACCTTTCCAACTTAAAAAGTGTTGTGAGTTTTAAAATCAAGTTATTGAAATTCTGACCAAATAGATGAGGAAAATAGCATTAAAATACTATGTCGTCAGCTCTGATGACAGCAGTGTAGGCTTGTTGATGTCAACAGTGCAAAGCCTCACTCTGCTGTTCCTGAATGAAATATAATTTAATGTCCCAGCCTGTCCTGACCCCTGAGGTGTGTGGCCCTCTGAAAGAAATCTGCCAGAGGAACAGCCTTATCCTGGAGGTCTGACAGCAGAGCTTGTCATAACCCAGTTCATGAGCTGATTGACAGTTTATTAAAGAAGACTATGATCTCAAGGCTTTTTACATTTCCGTTGGTTAAAGCAGTAAGGTGCTTTACCGTTGCCCCAAGTCTGAGCACACTGTTGATAAATTAACACTGGCAAATGGGACTGTGTGAGTAAAGTAGACCTATCTGTTTACTTACATGGTTTTCTTGTTGTTACAGCTGACATGGGCTTTGCCCGGTTATTTAATTCACCTTTGAAGCCTTTAGCAGATTTGGATCCAGTGGTTGTAACATTCTGGTACCGAGCTCCAGAATTACTCCTTGGAGCACGACATTATACCAAAGCAATTGGTGAGTAGGGCTAATTAAAATTACAGGACTTTACTATATTTTTGTACATGTTTAAATATAGACCAAATTTTAAATATAAAAACCCAGAATTTCACCACGCAAATATATGCACCACGCAAGGAGCATGGACTTGCACACATCTCTTTACAAAAACAAAAAAAAGGTTCAGAATGTTTTGAGTAAAAATTTTAATTTTATATGAAAAGAGAAAACTGAAAATTTTAAGCTCTGGAACTTCATGCAAGTGTTTTTTGCTCCACCAAAAGAAATGCTAAGTTTTAAAAAATGTTTCCAAGAAAAAATATGCAAACTTGAGGAGTTAGAACTTTTTCAAAGTTAGGAGCATGGTATTCTTGCTTTCCCATATCCACATTTGTCAGCTATGTTAGTGCTGTCATGGCACCAGCAGCTCTTTCTCAGTTCTGCTAGCTGCTTCAAAAGTTGTTGATAGCTTCCATGTACAGTGAGTGGAACACTCTGCCACAGCCTTTGTCCTGCTACTTCCCTATGACTGATGTTTCTTTCTGGCTTTATCTCCTGGGAGAGTAACTGTGAAGTACTGGTTTTCTTACTGTGCTTTGCCCTCTCCTTTTATGTTGATGGATTTTAGCTTGCTCTGTTTTACAGGGTGGCTTGGAGGTACTTCTTCTGTGATGCATAATTTAGGTTTACTCTAGCACCTCCCTGAGACATTTTCCTTTTTATTTCTCTAGACTATTGTGCTTTCTGCATCCCATGTTTGTATATTTTATTTTCTCCTCCTGTGGCTTTCTTTAGAAGATTATCTTAGAAGTAAATTGTCTGATTTATAATATTTCTGGAAAAGACCTTTATTTACTTGATGGTTTAGAGTCATAGGTAGAAAATTGTTCTTTTGCCTTTAGGTAGCAATGTGGCTAGTCCAGTCTTCTCAGATTATTGTGGATTACCTGGGGCTTGTCCCTTTCTAAAGACAAAGACCATTTCTCATTCCCCAAATTTGACAGCGATTTTCTGGATATAGTCATTCAGCTTGTATCTGGTGTCTCTGGACAATTCTTAAGGCATATGGTCCTTTGATTTCCCCTCAGAGTTTCCTGTTTCTGTCTTCCTGAATGTATTGTTAGGAGATGCTGAGTGAGCCTCTTGGTGTTTTCCACTGTGCTTTTTCTTCTGATGCTTTTCAGCCTGTCTTGGGCGCTGGTGCTCCTTTTCTGACTGTGGCTCTTTCATGGCATCTTGTATTAGTTAATAGAAAGAAGCTTTGCTAGTATCTTTAAAGACAAGGATGCAGCACTTGTTTGTGGTTTGCAGTGTACAAACCTGAGTTATTACCTGTCTGGTCTTTTTTTTATTTGTTGAGTTGGAAAATAATTGTTCCGTGTTCTGAGGAGTTAGTCACGGTGCTTTTAGAGCTTCTATAACTGCTTCTTAGTGCCAGTAACCCTAAGCCTTGAGCACACTGAAATTTACTGTTTTTTACTCAGGGCCATGCACTTGTCATGCCTGTCTGCATGTTCATTTTGGGGGCTAGAACATGGACAGGCTGAAGAGCAGGCTACAGGTGTACCAGGTGTACAGACGTGTTCTTGTGATACTTCTTGAAGCAATTTTACTTGCAGATGTAGTAGGAAGTCTGGACCTCTGCACCTTCATCTTGATCACCATACAAGTGAAGGACATTTCTTTTGTCTGTAGCTGCCCTTGTACCTCCCTTGTGTGTCTTGAAGACTAGACTCATTTTCTTTTAGTAGCGAGAAAGCTTCTTCTTGCCAGTTTCTTCCAGTGAGCCTCTCTTCTTGCTTTGAAAGTTTGTGGGCTGCTGTTAGTAAACATCCTCAATCTGAATGTCAGTCATCTCCCTAGCAACCCGAGGCAAGAATCTGTGTTTTCTTCCCGTGCTCTATTTTCCATTTGGGTCTTCATGTCTCTCTGGCTATGTGTCCCTCAATTACTTAGGTGACCCCTAGTTTCTGTTTGTATCTAAGTTGCAAAAGCCACCTGATACTACTCTGTTGGATTATGGGGTACATAGGTTGGCAGGTTCTCCAACAATCAGCTGTCATCCCCAGGGAGACCCAGATGCCAGAATGGGAAAGAAAGTCAGTGGTCTGAGGTCAGTCAGATCTAAGACTCTCCAGGCTCTTGGTCTAATTGTTGGGTATCAAACAACTGAGGGCCTTGGTAGACAGTGTGGAGAAAGGCCAGCTAATGTTGAAACAGTCCTTCCCAGTCTGACATGTCTGTAGAGTTTGGTAGAACAATGTGCTGCTCAGGTACCATGCTGAAGACTGAGGTCTTTTTCTCACTCTTATCCGCCTTCCTTGGTTATGTCCCCTGCTTCTGTGTAACCTCAGTCACAATAATGTCTTCTCACAGAGAGCTTCCTTGATCATGCTATCTCCCTCACCCTTATCGTATTCTCAGTTTCTTTGTTTTGTTTGTTGTTTTGGTTTTGTTTGTTTTTTGTTTTACAAAACAGTTATCTCTTACAGCTCTGGCTGTCTTGGAACTCAAAAGAGATGTGCTTGACTCTGCCTTCTGAGATTAAAGACATGTGTCACCAACTCTCACCTTCCTGTCAGCATTGCCCCAGGCAGTATCTAGAATCCACCAAATAGATTTCACCTCACTATTGTTCCACAGCCTGCTAGCGCCTCATCTCTGTGAACCTATCTTGTCTAATACTATGGATTTATATTTGTTAAGATTTTGCTCATATTTCTTTGTAGTCTCCAGATGAAAAGGGGGGATGCTTACCATTAATCATTTATTAATCTTGGATCCGTCATGGCTCTTTTCTTGGCAAAACTTTTTTTACTAATGTTTATCTGATTTGAGGTCACATTTTATTTTTATAGAATAAAGTCTCTCTCTTTTTTTTTTTAATCCATGGATCCCCATATTCAAACTCCCCGCTTCCAACCCCTCTCGGCCAGTCTCTCTCCTTCCCATTATGTTTTATTTTATAGAAAAACAATTATAAAGATAAGTTAGATATGAAAACTCTACCTGAAGCTTTGTATTAATCTAAAATTATTCCAAAATACTTTTAAAAACCAGGAAAAAAATATTAAACTATTAACTATGAACATGTGCTGTTATTTAAACACATTTGAATTGCTTGTGAAAACACTCTTAAAACAAATTGAATGGCTTTCTCATTTAATACTTTTTCTTATCAAAGAATTTAGTATTTCAAAGCATTGTTACTTTTGGTAGAATCTTACAAATAGTGATGTGATTACCAAAGTTTAGCCCCCAGTTCACTGAGCACCTGAGACTTCATCCTTTTCTCTCATTCTATAGTCCAGCAGTTTTAATTGCCTATTAACTTGGGAGAGTACAGTTTTAATTGTATTTATCTATCTCTTCTCCCTCCTCTTCTACACAAAAATAGGGTAGCTAGTGTATAAACTTGAATGTGAATGCAAATTCTGGACCTTGTTCCTAAGGTTTTCAGTCTCCATGAGAGGAAAGTAGGAATATATACACAGAATATCAGTCTTTGAGCAGAGAATAGCAGTGGCTCCCACAGGAATTGTGGTCTTACTGCTAACACCTGGAGAGTATCTTCAGTTAGACACACCATCTAGTCCCTCAGTGTTGTTTCTGAAAATGAGAATTTAGCTAGAGGCTTTATACAGAAATATTTGCTTTCTTCAGTAGAAGTCATGAAGGAAACTGACTTGGTTACAAGTGACTAGAGTCCAGGCCAGTGCCATTTCTTCAGCCATGGATACCTGAGTTGGCCACGATACCTTTTGGAGAGCACTTCATTGCTATTAACACATTGCCTCAAAGAGCCATAACTAATAAGTGTCTTTCTTAGCTGTTGTTTTTATCTGAGAGATCATGGACTTGTCCTTTCTAGTATTTTTAAATAACAGTGAGGTAGGTAGTATAAGAGGAAACTCTCAGTTCTAATTTTTACTTCATAGTATCATTCCTACCACTTACCTTCACTAGTAGCCTTCAAGGCTTGTTTAGTGAAGAACTCAAAACTCTCCACCCCATTTGAAGATTCCTGTTGAGAACTCTCTAGTTAGCATTTGGACTTTGCTCTAGTTAGCTAAAGTGTAAGCAGCTACACTGCCCTTGGGTTAAACATCATAGCACTTACAGCATATGTTCATGTCCATCTTTGTAGTCATTCAGAAGGGGAGTCTGCTGCTGGAATTCAGCAGATGACTTTAAACTGAAGAGAAGAGTACACAAAGAAAACATCTAGCTTGAATGTTGATACACTGCCACATTCCCACACTCCATTGCAAACAGATTGGACAGCACTGGAAGCCCAGTCATTTAACCAGAGAGAAAATAATGGGCTACTGAGCATGTCATCTAGGAGGTAAAGAATTGAGTGTTTGATTTTTAGTTTTGTCTGTTTGATATTAGGAAAAAAACTGAAGGAGGGATATGATTAGTTGCTAATGAGCTGTCACCAGGCTGTCTTGAAAGTATTACTAAGTGTAGAATTGAGCCCAAGCTCTGTCGTGAGTGGAGAGGGTGAGATAGGATGGATGGGGACAGGAAGGGACACTCTCCTGTCACAGTCAGCACTCTCACTTGAAGTGTTTAGCAGAGCCTTCTACCCCATCTGTTTAGCTACAGGTAGCTGCTGTAGGCTTTTCCCAGGGAAGGAGTTAGGCAGCTAAACAGGGACGAAGGAGCCTTTATGGATTTGGCATGTTTTGAAACATGAGCAGGGAGAGAGACCTTCTTGGAAATAATTAGGGAGTTTTGGGGAATAAATACCCAATCATCTGACTAGAGTTTGTGATTGGTGATTAAATGAAGACTGTGAAGGTGAAAGATAGAAAGTTAGTACAAAGATGAAAGTAAAGTTAGAAATGATCAAGGTTGGGTCAGTCCCCATGTTTTCCCTTCTAGAGAGACCTGTTATGGGAAACTGCTCCATTCGTCTTCAGTATTCTTAGAAACTAACCAGACCAGTCATTACAGTGTCTTTGGGCTATGAGTTGAATTTTAAATGTGCAAAATGACTCCTTTCCCATTTTAAAATTTTCCTTAGCTCACCTATCCATGCACTGGTTAAGATGGTCAGATGTTAGGTTTTTATGAGGAAGGTGTAGATCACAGAATTATTAGCTTTCTTATGTACCCTATGATAAACAAAATAGCTCGATCTGTTTGTTGATAAAACTTTTTTCTTTATGTGATAGTATTGACTAGCTTGGTTTTCTGATATAAAAAATTGTGACGCAAAAAAATCATTGTCCAATTATGAATCCTTATGCAATAAATTAGTAACTCCTAAATAAAAATATGATAATTTATATGTAATACAGTGAGAATTCTATGTATGAAAATATAAAAAACAATTGTAATAAATATACTTCAGTATTAAAGTTTAGAAATTCTCATAATTAACACTTTTTTCTCATTTTCTGCTTAAGTAATAGTTTCTCAGGTACCTGAGTAATTTTTTGTAATTTGTCTCTGTTGGTTATTCACATTTGCCTTAGGTTTAATGTAATTTATTCAGAAACCTCTTGTTGAGCATTTGCAGTATATATACACTGTTAAATATAAGTGAAACATCACCTTCAAACAAGTTATGTGCCAAATAAAACAGCAAGACATTTTCAGCTTTGTGTTCTAAGGCATATGGCTCTTATCTCTGTTGATAGTCCTTTTGAGTTCAAACTTGACTGAAAGTGAATTTATGTCTCATGAATGAAAGCAATTTACTTTAAAATTTGTCTACTGTAAATAATTGTTACTAATTTTAGACTGCATACCCATTTTGAAGATAGGTTTGTGGGGTTTTTTTTTCCTTTCTGTATTCTAGTTAACTTTGGAAAGATGCTGCTGCTGAAGCATAAATAGGTGAAATAGAATACATCTTTCTTGTTCATGTTAGCACTGGTGCTACTTAATAGGCTTTGAAAATTAGCAGGTAAATAAACAAGATACAATTATTTTAATCATGAAAAATGTTTCTGTAATCTGGCAAGTGCCCAGTTTCAAGGGCTATATGGATTTTCTGTTTGTTTTGTTTTAGTTTCATTTGTTTGTGGTTCCCATGTTCCATATGCAGACTGTGTAGCTTTGGTAATGTTTGAAATATTTAGAATTCACCCAGGTCCAGCAAATAAACAGAGGTTTCTACGAAGTCACTGGGTGGATAAGATAGCATAGGAATAAAAGCTTGGTGGGTGGGGTGTATTTACAGGGTTCTGTGGTATTTAGTGGTTATATTTGCCCAGGGATTACTATTAATGCTCAAGAAACAGAAAAAAGAAAAAACAAAAACAACCATCCCTATTAAATTAAAAATGCGTTTTCTTTTGGAAAGAAGCACTTTATTTTCCTCCTTTTTCTTTTTTTCTTTCCTTTTCCCTTTTTATTTTTTTTTCCTGTTTTTGTTTTTGTTTTTCTTTTCTTTTTCTTTTAAAGATATTTGGGCTATAGGGTGTATATTTGCAGAACTACTAACGTCAGAACCAATATTTCACTGTCGACAAGAGGACATCAAAACTAGTAATCCTTATCACCATGACCAGCTGGACAGAATATTCAATGTAATGGGATTCCCTGCAGGTACACACTTGCTTTTGTTGTTTGTTCTCAATCACTGTTGTTTGGTATCTTCTTTGGAAAGGTTGTGTTTTTGGCTTATGAAAGCTTGTATTACATGAGTCTTAGTTTTTATGACTTAGTTTTCAAAGAATCACTGAACTAGTAAAATTCATATAATTCAAATATCACATTAAAATACTTAGTTTTCTGAATTCGATGTGGTTTTTGTTTGTTTGTTTTATTTTGGTTTGCTGTTTTGTTTTGTTGTTTCAATTTGAAATGATGAGATATTTACATTAGCTGGGTTAATGGTTAACTTGATGCCTTTTATTCCTGCCAGTGTAAACTAAAATAAGCAGTAGAATTTTTTCTGGCAGCACATTTTATAAATGCTGCTTGAATGCAAAGGTTATGGTTATATAGAATGCTGTGCAGACCCATATCATGTGGAATAACAGCACTTCTGCATCCCCACTTTTGTCATTATATTTTTTAAATGTTTTGTAAAATAGGATGTGAATGCAAGTTATAGGCGTGGATTTTATAGCAGAGAGAAAATATATGGGTGTTTCCCTCTCTGGAGTTAATGTCTCTCTGGGTGTATTCCAGAATCTAGTTATATCATAGAATAGTAATTCGCCAGCCACAAAAACTGCCCAGGGGTTCAGAATAATAAAAATATGTCAAAAGCACCTAAATGATGTTGGCTAGTCAAACATGTGACTAAAATTGTGTTCTATTGGGGCTGTTCCTTAGGTTACTACAGCTTAAAACTGATAAAGATAGTTGGGAGCTTGCATCTCAAGGTTCCTTGTAGGACCATAAATTATCAACAAATTCAGAACAACTATAGAGACTTCCCTTCTCCAGAATCACCAGTAGTTTTGTGAAGACTTCACTGGGATAAGAATTTCATTTACTCATTACACATTGGAGTGCTACTGTGACCCAGTTACTATCTTGAATAAAATGTATTAACATGGTGGCAGACACCTTTAATCTCAGCACTTCAGAGGCAACAGCAGGTGGATCTCTGTAAATTCAAGCCAGCCTGTTTATACATAGCAAGTTTCAGGACAGAGCAATATAATGGAGGGATACACACCACACACACACACACACACACACACACACAC
Organism: Sigmodon hispidus; assembly: GCA_004025045.1. Taxonomy (NCBI): domain Eukaryota; kingdom Metazoa; phylum Chordata; class Mammalia; order Rodentia; family Cricetidae; genus Sigmodon; species Sigmodon hispidus. Next base: position 96,527 of record PVIH01005089.1, read on the forward strand.
ACGACAGAGCAACATAATGGAGGGATACACACATACACACCCAAAAAAATTGACAAACAAATAGGTAGATAATAGACATGGATTCTTGCCCTCTTAAGCATTTACATTGTTAGGGTGTTGTGAAAGTAGACATGACTTGAGTGGCTAAAAGGGAATTAACTTTCTCCTTCTTATATCCAAGTTAACTATTTCTGAGGCCCATGGGAAGGAGATATGAGACTGATTGAGAATAATGAGGACCACAGTCAGGGATGATTCTTGGCATGGATTTAACAGTTAATATGGTATAGTTAATTAGAAGCTGGGAAAAGCAAGCAGCAGCAAAGTAAGATCCATAATAGACACTTAAGTAGTAGATAGTGCCTGTGCTGTGCTTCAGAAAGCTTAGTGTGTGGAACATTAAAAATTTCAGTGAGTGTGGGCCATATAGCAGTACCACAGCCAGAAAGACACATAATGATAAATATGTAACTTTTAAAGGGGTCTATAATTGAGGAAAAACTAAATGGTTATTCTAAAATTTTTTGCTTGAAGAGTTGGTAGAGCAGAGAAGTTAGAGCACATAAGTTGTTGAGGAGACAATTTCATTTTAAAGTTCAAATATATATTTGGTTTACACTTGGTAATGTCTGTGTTACATACTTAGCCAGTGTTCCCAGCTGCCTGGTACAACTTGCACCTAGCAGATTCTGACAGCTTCAGAAATGGCAGCTTAGCTAGCATATGTCTACAGCATTTCTGCTGCCCTAAACTAAACTTCACAGCTCACACTATATTGAACAATACTAGGAGTAGCCAACTTACCAGTATCTGTGCTATGTGTCCACCATTTGCCTTAATAATGTGAGAAGAAGCTTTAGGGGTGTGAAAGAAGGCTGTAGTCTAAAAGTGTGGTGAGCCAGTCAGAGAAAGATTTTAGATTTCTCAGTTAAAGATACTGCTTGCTGACAGAACCAAGAAGTTTGATGAATGAGGAAAAATAAGTGGGTTTACTAGTAGAAATAGGACTATTTAGTAACATTTATTTGTGATTGATTTCCTTTTAGTGATAGAATGGTACTGGCAGGTTGTTGTGGAACAGAACAAGGGTAGGCTGACACTTGAATAGGTGTAGAGCTGAAAGACTACACCTACAACCAACCCGTGGCTTGTCCTGCAACTCAGGATGTAGCTGCAGCTGAGCACTCCTGTGAGAGCCAGGCTCTTAGAAAGCTCACAAAGTAAGGTAACCTATGTTAGCATTCTTGAGACTAGGAGCCTAGGCAACATAAACATTTATCAATGTATTTCACAGATAAAGATTGGGAAGATATAAAAAAGATGCCCGAACATTCAACATTAATGAAAGATTTCAGAAGAAATACGTAAGTTGTAAAGAAAATGGACCCTTTGTTGATTTTAATTTTTTCAGAATAGTTATGATAAAATTACATGTTCAGCATGCCACAGCACTTAGGTTTACTGAAGAATTTTATTTACTCATAAATATTGTTATGATGTTAGCTCTCATTTTGTAAGATAATAAATTGACAGAGAAATGACTTCCTCAACAGCTGATTTGGAGATAAGGAGAAATCAACTAATTTCTTTCCATATTTACTACTTTATAGCAGTCATACATTCATGGGAAGTGCCACCACCAACACACACATCCCTTGCTGATGGCCACTTGCCGACCCATTTAAAGTATAGAATTGAAAGCAAGTATTAATTAGGGAAAATTGAATGTTTCACTTTACTTAGCTTAGCTACAAGACCAGGGGTAGGCAAAGTCCAGTACTCACACATAGAACAAGTGATTTTTAACCTTATACTGGTAAGCACAAATGTTATTTAAAATAATAAGATATAACTCATGTGGGGAAATACTGTTGAGGATATATTCATGGAACCATCTTGAGTTCCTCCATCAGTGCCCACTCTAGAGTGACTAATGCAGCCCAGTTGGTAAGAGTGCTTGCTTAGCACATGTGATGCCCTGGCTTTGATCCCAGTACTGGGCTTAGTAGCACATACTTGCAACCCGAACAGTAGCTACCAGATGTTCAAGTTCATGCTCAGCTTTATAGTGAGTTTGAGGCCAACCTGGGATACATGACACCTGTCTCAAGAGAAAGAAAAAGAAAATCAACAAGTCATAATCATAGCTAGGTGTGGTGGTGCACACCTATCACCTCTGCACTGGACATATGAGTGGGAGGGTTATAGACATTCAGGATCCTACCACATAGAGTTGGAGGCCAGCTTGAGCTCCATGAAACCTAACTCAAATAATAAAAACATCCCCAGACTAGTGTGGATTTGAATGAAGTATAAAATTGGCTTAGAGCACCCTTGATGTGTATTCCATATTGGTTATGATGAAAATAATTGTGTATGGGAAGCTACCAGCCAGTGTAAAATTCAGCTCTGACCTAATATGGCTATTTCTTGGTGTTTCTCTTTCAGGTACACCAATTGCAGCCTTATCAAGTATATGGAAAAGCATAAAGTTAAACCTGATAGTAAAGCATTCCACTTGGTAAGCCTGAGACAGCAGCATGAATGAAATTTATGTGATCACTTAGCACTTTCAGAATGATTTCCAAAAGTTGCAAAAAAGTACCAAGAGAAAGTTCACCTGCCATTCAGAGACGACCTCTAGTCATTGTTCTGACTTTAGTTCTTTCAGGCATTTCTAAGAATGAAATCCAAGTCCTTGTCCTCATTAGATCAGTATTGATAGTTAGTACTGTCAGCTACTTAAGATAGTCTTACAAAATTCTAACTCCTAAGTAACCTCATCAAATAGAGACTTGAAAGCCCTTTGCTCTTACTCTATTTTCTGGAGAGATGGTGTACTTGTTGTGTAAAGGGACACAGGCTAGATTCTAAAAGAGCTAGTGCACCAGCAGGATGGTCAGATTCAGCTGTTGCTCACTTTGACTGTAGCAACTGTTTACTGAGACACTATAACTGAAAATGCTTTTCAGTTTTGTGTTTCCACTAAAGGTTTATAAGTGTTGGTGTCTTAAAGAACAAACCCCTTTTTTTTTTTCTTTCTAAGATGCTTCCACAGAAATGATTAAAGATTAAATTAAACAAGTAAAGATATTTTAGGGCCTTTTATCCTTTATAAGTCATCACCTCCTAAATCTCAGTGTACCTGTTAGTTTCTTACCTTTCAAACCAAACTCAGCTGGGAACTTGTTGAAAATGCAAGTTGTTAGGTTCCTGCTCACAGCTTTCTATCTGACTGTGGGCACAAGGGCTCAGCTTTCTGTTAGGCTCTAGGAACAGAACTCAGCTTAGTCTTAAAAAATCCTTGCAATGATTGTGCTGAAGTCTGCAGAATATCAGAGCAATTGGGGACCTCTTACATCACATTAGAAACAAACATTTCCAGAAGGCATTTAACCCAAAGGTGCTGCATTCCCATACTAGTATGGCATCAATGGATATAGCAAGGATGGGCTCAGTGTAGCTATATTATTCACATACAGTGTACTTTTTTTTTAATTAAGAACCATCACAATTACTTAACATATATCCATTTCATACTGAAAACAAGCTATGTTAGCTGGTACTGTTTTTATTCTCCCATCTGGACAGATAGAAAAATAGAGAGGTGAACTGTCCTGCCAGGTACTCTCAACCATTACCTTCTGACTGAGGGAATTATGATGCAGCTATGCTGAATTTGCAAATCTAACTGACTGCACGTGGCTTGTGTGTTCTTATTATAATACTTGCTCCTCTTAAGGGAAGAATGCAAGTTTAGTCATTCTAAGTTTCATGTGTGGTGAAGGGAAAAACACTAGGGAGGGTCATATGATGTAAGCATAGTTGCCATCAGATGATTGTATGTGCTGTTGCAATAATAACTGTGTTTTGTTACTGTTAATTTGAGAGAATAAATACCATTTATATTGTAGTGTTCCTTTTTAGAAGCGTGCTATCCCCCCATAGATATTGACATAATTTTAGGGTTAGGTGCACTAATGCTTCTGTGGGAGCATGCACTGTTAATTCTGTGACTTGTGGTTTCAGCTTCAAAAGTTGCTCACTATGGACCCAATAAAGCGAATTACCTCAGAGCAGGCCATGCAGGACCCCTACTTCCTAGAAGACCCACTTCCCACGTCAGAGTAAGTGGTGGATTTTCTGCCTTCCTGAATGTTGACGTCTTTAAGCAGTCTTCCCCTTAGTTGCCACTGATTTGCCTCTGAGGGACCTGAAGAAATTGAGCTTTACTGCTTTAATGTGTCTTTTGGGGTCTTTGTGGTTCGGTGGCAGTGCTGAAATAGATTCATTTCAACAGTAATCCATTTACTAGTGATGGGTTCACTCTGCTGTGACTCCTCCTCACTGCATTGTATAGGACTGGCTGCACTTGGGAACAAAAGAAACTTGTGTTCTCTTTACCATCTTCGTTTTGAGTGAAGAAGGGCAGATAAACACGAGCAGTGGTAGATAGATAAATTGTTCACACTAACTATTGATTATGGTTACACCTGAAGGACCTTTTGACCACTTGCTGCCGTGTTATTGGTTAAATGATTCTTTGCCCTAGATTTGCATGAAAGATGCTTATATCTGTAACTATGTAGACAAAGTCCTGTTTTCTTAGAAAGTGACAGTGAGTCACATAAGTGAAGCACTGGAAGCATCAGGCAGCATGTGAGACAACTCTTTCCTTTTTCTCTTGTGAATAGTGTTTTTGCTGGTTGTCAGATCCCTTACCCTAAACGAGAATTTCTAACAGAAGAAGAACCTGATGACAAAGGAGACAAAGTAAGTATTAAATTACAGTGGTAATGCCTTCCTCATGGTTGCCTCTGTGACCTTTGGGATGTGGCCACCTTTAGTTCTCCTTCTGAGTTGAACTATGTTTTCTGTTTAACCAATTGAGAAGAACCAGCAGCAGCCACAGGGCAATAACCACACTAATGGAACTGGCCATCCCGGGAACCAGGACAGTGGCCATGCACAGGGGCCCCCCTTGAAGAAAGTGAGAGTTGTCCCTCCTACCACTACCTCAGGTGGACTCATCATGACCTCCGACTATCAGGTACTACAAGTGACTGTTCTGGGGTTTCTAAAGGAGCTGTTCAAGTGTGATCTACAGTAGCCTTGGTGTACCTGGAAAGGTATGTCAGCATGGAATATTTCAGGTATGTAATAGTACAGACATGGAAAGTAGAAAGGAATCAGACTTCTGAACAGACTTGGAATAAAAAGTCCAAGGGCAGCAATCCAATAACTTGAGACCTCTGTGGCACAAATCAGAGCATCTGCTGGGGCTGGGAGACAGTGCAGCAAGTAAAACACTCCCACATGAGCATTCAGACTCCAGCACTCATGTACATTCTAGGTTGCTTGTGGTCCATCTGTACAGTATTGTTCCAGTCATTTCAAAGGCAAAGTCAGGATTCTAGTCAGGTTAGTGAGATCTAGGTTCAAATGAGAGACCCTGCCTCAGTATAAAGTGGAAAACAAATCAGTATCTCTCTCTTTCTCTCACTCTCTGTATCTCCATTCCCTCCCCGAAAACACTTGGCCTCAGTGTGTTTTTCATCTGTAAAATGAAATTTGGAAGTCCTCTTAGACATGGTGTGTCTAGTGTTTAGCCAGCCACATGAACTTGAAGGGTAGCTGCTTTTGTTTCTAAGTGTCATAGAATAGTGATTGAGAGCACAGGCTTTCACACACATACACCCAGCCTTGTCATTTATTTCTTTTTAGCCTTGAATAAGAGATCTAGTTGTTCTCCATGTCTTAATTATTAGAAGGAAGGTAAAATAAAAATTTCCTCTAGACAGCATCCTTGTTTGCAGAGTAGGAACAATGATTCAAATATGAAATTTGGGAGATTGAAATGGCTATGTGTGCTGCACATGGTGGCCTGATTATTTTTATTTGTTATCATCTTCATTGACAATCTCAATGTCATTCACAGAACAGTAAGTGTCCTGACATGATTGGGTGCAGCTCATCAAGGACTTAACTGTGCCCTGGCTTTTGAGTTTGTGTGTGTATGTGTTTATATACTTGGGCATGGCTGTGCATGAGTGTGGAGGCCCTAAATTGACATCAGGTGTCATTCTTGAATTATTTATTGAGGCGGTATCTGGAGCTTATAGATGATAGCTAGTCTAGCTAGCCAGCTTACTCTGGAGATCCCACCCCTGCCTTCCAAGACTGGGATTACAGATAGCCTCCATGCCTACTGGCTTTTACATGGATTCTGGATATCTAAACTAAGGTCCTCGTGTTCATGTTGCAAAGTATGATAAAATGGAAATTGGACTTGCCTGAAGTGGATGCTGAGCTAATCCACTTTGGGACCTCTTGCCTTTTGGGGGCAGTGGAGAGGCTGAAGACTGACAGGGAGGGGGAAGGGAGTTTGAACAAGGGGATACATGGATAAAAAAATGAGACTTTATTCTATTAAAAACAATTTAAAAAAAGAAAATTTCTTTGAGCATGTAAATTGGTTTCATTTATGTCCTATATTTAACCTTCCTAATGAGAAGCTAATGTTGGAAAACTTGGGTTTTATTTACCTTTTTGTTTTGTTTTGTATGGGCTAGTTGTGTGTTTTTTGTTATTTGTTTTTATTACTTTAATTCTAAAGCTGATAACTTGCAGAAACTTTTACATCTTTGCTTCTTTGAAACAACACTTCAATTCCCTGTCAGCCTTGCTGGCATGGGGCCAAGCTGCTTTGACAACTTCCTGAATCATGTTTTTCTCTCATCTTCTTTCAGCGTTCCAATCCACATGCTGCTTATCCCAACCCTGGACCAAGCACATCACAGCCCCAGAGCAGCATGGGATACTCAGCTACCTCCCAGCAGCCTCCACAGTACTCACATCAGTCACATCAGACACATCGGTACTGAGCTGTGCTGGAGTTTGTCAGTGCACTGTTGCTCATGCTGCAGGGCTGGCTGCGGTACTCTGAGGGAACCTGGTGTGGGCCATGAGAATGTACTGTGCAACCACATCTCCACAGTGTCCAGTAGCCAAGTTCACCAGTCGTCACAGATTGGGTCTGTAGCTGCCAGGTTGTCCCTGTTTGGAGTTAGACTTGAAAAGAAAGTGCTAGCACAGTTGTGTTGTGGGTTTGCTACTTCCATAGTTTACTTGACAGGGTTCAGACTGACCAAGCCTAGTTTTCAGTGACAGTCTGTAGCAGTTGAAGCTGTGAAATGTGCTAGGGCAAGCATTTGTCCTCGCGTGTGGTGACTTTCAGTGTAACAGCATTATCTGACCAATAGTACACACAGACGTAAGGTTTAACTGGTACTTGAAACACAGATTATGTTAACAAAATAACTGAGATTTAAACGACTATTTTGGTACACCTTTCTTTTTAGTGTCTTATCAGTGGATTGATTCATCTTCTATAGAAATCAGTGTTTTATGACCAAGAATATTGCTTGGATTGTTTTGAAAGTACAAAAAAACCACATAGTTTCTACTGACAGGTTTCAGAACTCCCAAAGATTAATTTCCAACTTAGAGGTTTGTTTTTATTTTCAACCTATGACTTGACTGGTCTTAAAGCTGCTATTTGATAGTAATTAAATATGTTGTCATTGATATAAACCTGTTTGGTTCAGCAAGCAAACTAAAATGATTGTCACAGACAGTGTTTTATTTTTCTTGTTGGTGTTGCTGATTTGTGAGCATGCTTTCAGATGAAAAAAGCATGAGTGGTAACCTCCTTAAAAAGGCACGGCATCCAATTCACATTCTTTTGTCCTGGTTAATGTAGTGGTATTAATTTTGTTCAGTTGACTTTCTTTTTAAAGTTGTTCGCACATTTTTATTAGGGTGCCCTTACTTCAGCAAAGGAGAAGGAATAGGAGAGCCTTAGAATTTTTGAGGGGAAAATAAAAAGCTATAACATACAGCGTACTGTATCAAACTATTTTACATGAATGACACAAGTATTCTGAATAAAAAAATTGAACATTGTTAAAAACAAGGTGTTATGTAATAAATTTATTTTTCATAAATCAATGTATGGAGTCAGCTATGTTTTTTGTACTCACAAAGGGCCTACTGTTGTAATTTTAAAATGTGCCTCTGCTCAGCTCTTCCCCATCATTTATTGGTGATGTCTGTTTTCTGGTTGTGCTGTGGAGTGATGGTGTAGACTGAGGTGGGGACTCTAGGTGGTTGCTTAGGCCTTTAGTGCAGGGAGATGGGAAATTCTCCAGTTGATCCTGCTCCACTCCATTACCCTTTGTTCTGCCTCAAGATGAGAGACAAAAACTTCAGATTTAACAGTTCCTTTCTCAAAATCTGAGTCCATTCCTGTTAAAACATTCTAGAACATTTCAGGAACTGAGGAATCATTACATTGATAGGGCTGACCCTAACAGTAAGGGTAATTTTTAGGAGTGGCATTTTGAGTTTTCTCATTCCAGCTCACTCCTACACTGCATGCCTTTGATCACTCAGCTTCCTTCCTTAACCCTCCTGCCTGTGCTGCACAGGAGTTAAAGCCTCCCATGGTTGTGGTGTGGCTGTCAACCTTACCTCTCACCATGTTTCTTGATGTTCCTTCCATTTTGTCTTCCAGTGTTTCTCTTTCCTTTGCTAGTAGCTCAGTGGACATGAGGGCCATCTGTGTTCAGTAGGACTTGGGGGTGGATTGGAAATGTGACTCTTTTACCAAACTTCTCAAGTTCTGAGACATCAGTCTGAGAAATGTGTTAATAAAGACCATTCTGTGGACCAGAAAAGATGACTTAGCAGTTTAGGGGACCCAGTTTCAGTGCCCAGCATCCATTGGTGAATAGTCTCAGACACACCCTTCTAGCCTTCATGGGTACTGCATTTATGTCATAGACATGTACACTAAGGTAAAACACTCTTAACAACTCTTTTAAAAAGACTGCTCCATGGCTACTCAACTCCACAGTGAGCAAGTAATTGAGCCACAGAAGTACTTAAGTGACTTGAGTGGAGAGCTTGCTACACTGACAACCCATCTCCTTTTCTTCCTTGGAGTTCCAGAACCAAAACCCATTATAACAAGTTCCATGCTGAAGCCAGAATATCTAGGGACTATGTTCTCATATTTCCTAAATTTCACTATCATCTCCCACTCTGAACCTGTCTAATCTTGTGTTAAAATGTGGTGGCTACAAGATTGGCATACCTAGCCTGCTTGCTTCTGAGCTTTCATTTTCTTTATGTAATTGTGTCTATTATAGATGACATCTTTATAATCACACTTGCCAACTTTCTTTATCCTGTACTTGAACTTTGATTAGCTGTGTAGGATTTATTACCTGGCCAAGTCTGTCTCTCATAGAATGGAAGCTTTTGAGAGCAGGACCTGTCACATCTTTGTCTACATTGTTCCTGAATAATGTCATGCGGGCTTGTGACTTTGTTAGGCTGGTGATCCACCTGTCCTAACAGAACCATTGCTATTGATTATGTTGAGTGCAACTATCCCAATCAGTATCTGTTCTCTGCCTTTTTCAGATTCAGCCATGTCCCAGGGTAGCTGTCTACCCTGCCAGAGGACCAGACAAAATCCAGCATTATTTTTTCTCACATGCTTGTATGTCTATTTCAGATATGTGTCTTGTTGGCTCTCTTTAAAATGTAAATATGGTTTGTAGTTTGGCTTTGTGATAGCATTCAATAAAACAATTTCATGTCTGGATCTTTTCCAAAGCTAGCTATTCACAGTACAGCCCTTTTCCTGGGCACTGGACAGCATGGTGGGAATAATCTAGAAAAGCAGTGATTGTAGCTTGGCATAGTAAAAGAGATAAAGTTAGGGCTAGGGAGAGATGAAGAGCACTGGCTGCTCTTCCAGGGGTCCTGAGTTCACTTTCCAGCAACCACACCGTGGTTCACAACCATCTGTAATGAGATGGTGTGCTCTTCTGGCATGCATGTATACATGCAGGCAGGACACTGTATACATAATAAATAAATCATAAAAAATAAAATGGTAAGAAAGACAAAGGTGACTCTAGATCTGAATTTCATCCTCATAAAGTTGTTCTGAGTAATACATGGAAATTACATTGAATACACTGTACTTAATAACCAGCTTACCATAGAGAGCACACTACACTGAAGGCTTTTGTGTCTCTTGTGACCATGCGGCTAATTGATGACTATTCCATTAACCTACACATTATCTTCCTCATCTCCCACAGTCTTCTTAACATAACAGACCACATGAGCATTTTAATGCTGAGATCATGTCTGTCCTCTGCTCATATCCCTTCAATACATGTTGGTAAAAGCAAAGACTTTGCTGCACCCAACAAGAACCTACATATCCTGGTGGCACTTATGGAATCTGTATTCTGATGTTCCAATCCCACTGCACCTTGTAGTTCTTAGGCCTGCCAGGCATTGCTTTGTTGCTTTTGTACACTGTCTTATCTTTCTCTACTGCCCTCAGTGAAAGTATTTTGTTTTGATCAGATGGGTACCTGTACACTACCTCTGTATATCAGCATTCTCTTCTCTGTACCTGTTTTGCTTGTCTGTATACTATTTCATAGCAAAAACAAGCATACCCTGTATTTCCTTTTCTTTTCCAACAGAAGAGAAATTTCAGAGGACAATCTTAATCCTAGCAACTAAAAGAAAATGCCAGAGTCTAAGTGAAATGTCTCACATGTCAGAGTCCCACTTGATTTCTAGGTGGTAGCCCTGCATTCAGGTAGTGTGAGACCTTTAGGACGTGACCTACATAGCCTAAGCTCTCAGCTTCTACCATCATGCCTTCCCACTGTAATAGAATGCATCCTTAAACATTCTAACAAAGCCTTTCTTTTTTTAGGCGTTTCTGATGTATACTCTGTTATAAAGGCAAGGCAAGTAATTGATAACCTGCTCTGGGTGTCAAATGTTATCTGAGATTGAAGCTGTTCCAAAGAACTATGTTGACCATGGAAATTTTAATATATTTTCATGGAATGAGGACAATTGTACACAGTATACAACAGTTTCTTAATTACAGAAGTTGTGTTCCCATATCCTGAGACACTCATCATTACTACCACTTTTATGTCTTTGTATTTCACATCTATAGGATGTAAGTTCCTCCTTGAACTCCACAAGTAGAGTTCTTGAAAATCATGGTGTTTAGTCAAATTTATTACTTCACAATTAAATCCCTCATTCTCCCTAGCTGTGGGAAGTATAAAAGTGAGTGTCCTTTAGTGATGGAAGTTTTGAATGTTTGGACTATGCAACAGGAAAGTGAGCTTGTTTGCAAAATTTAGATGCGCCTTTTAAAATGCTACACAGTCCTCCCTCTTGTTTTCAGTTTTCTAAGAAGGACTAAGTAAGTGGTGGAGGTGCCACTGAAGAGAGAGAGAGAGAGAGAGAGTGTGTGTGTGTGTGTGTGTGTGTGTGTGTGTGTGTGTGGCAATTTCTCTTACCATTGAACAAAAAATAGGAAATTTAAAATGCCAGACATGCTATGAAGCCATGTGAAAGGATAAATGAAAATGATCAGTGTCCACACCCATAAATTCACAGGAGATTTGGATAGTCAACAGCTGAGGCAGGTGGAACATGGACAAGATCACTCTGCCTTGAGGCAGTTTTCAGAACACAAGTGTACTTGTCCTGCCTCACTTTTTTCAGTTACCATACAGATTAATTTAGTTGAGCAGTACAAAGAGAGTTGGTTTAATGTGTAGATACTCTGTGAGAATCCAAATGGTGCCCCTGGAAGCCAAATGAAGATGAGAATTCTGTGTCTGTCTGAACCACCAGAAATTAATATTTCAGGGCATAAACACCATGAGCAGCAAACATTACTGAAGTTGTTTTTGTAGAAAGGACTTAAGTTGCTTGTTCACTTCTCACCTATCTGAAGTATATGAGCACAGCCCTGTGCATTGAGCCACAACAGAGAATCAGCTTTCTGTAGCAGCTGCAGGAGACAAGTGACATGAAGCAACATGGTACAAGGAACAGTGCTGCACGGTCAAACTCAAGGAGAATGTGAGAAGTCTTAGGAATCATCAGAAGATGCCAAGTGATGTTTCAGACTTAAGAAATATGAAAGGTGTAAGAAATGCCTGAAGTCCGATGTGTTAGCAAAAGCACTGGAGACATAAAGATAGAGCTTAAATGGCAGAAGAACGGGAGCGGTTGTGCCAGAGAGTGATCTGTGAGTATAGGTGAGAGCTGAGACAGAGGGAAAGCAGAATGAGCACTACCCTTCATTATCATGACTATCTAGGGGGGGACATCATTATGCCAGCAGGTTGGGGAAGTGGCAACACCAGTGACACATGACATGTGATTCTTTCAGACTGACGTGAGTGGCAAGGGGGTTGAACCCAGAGAATGAGCATCTTCAGCTATGAAATGCTTCACTAGCTGTCAAAACTCCCAAGTAAAATAACTTTTAAACCTGCCTTCCCAGGACAGGTTTGATGACAGACACCTTTAATCCCAGTACTTGGGAGGGAGAGGCAGGCAGATTTCTATGAATTCAAGACCAGTCTGGTTTACAAAACAAGTTCCAGAACAGCCAGGGCAATAATGTAGAAATAGCCTGTCACAAAACCAGTCTGCCTTCCCTGGCCACTGCCATCTCTGCCATGTAGCTTTCTGACTTGGTGCTCCTCTCCTTGCCATTTCATCCACCTAGTGATGGTTCCTTGGGGAGCACATGAGATGAGCTGCTGTGGGTGTACACCTAACCATCCTGGCACTTGACATTGAGCACAGCAAATTAGTGTCTGTTCCACAGAGAAAATTCCAAGCTAGCCAGGATGATAGCAAGACTAAACTATAAACAGACACTAACAAAGTCAGGGTGCTCTCTGAATGTCTTTAATCTTTCAGTGGTCTTTCATCACCTTGAAAGTAAGGTCAACCCGGAAAATTGTGTTCCACGACCAGGATCTGTGTGTGGTGCTTGTTCCTAGACACTCCTTAGCAGAGAGGATTAAGGTTGGCTGTGAGGGGCTCCTACAGCCACACCTAAAAGAGGGGACGTTGCGCGGCCTGCCCCACCTCCATTACAAACTGCATCATCAGAGAAGGACTGAGGCCTTGATGTTCAGACTCCTGCCCAGAGCAGAGTCAGAGATCAAGCAGACCCCTTGCTCAGAGGAGACAGGAGACACACAAGCCCTCTTGCCACAACTGACTAGGAGCCACCTAAATGAACCACTGAAGCCATGGGCAGACACCAGTGCAAAAATACATAACATAATATAAAGAAAACAAGGCAACTGCAGAAGAAACTGGTGGTTCTACAACTACAAGACCTGAACAGAACAATGAAGAGGAAGCAGAAGGAAGCAACACCAAAAATACCTTTGATGATATTGAAGCCCTCGAAGATATGAAAAATTCCCTTAAAGAAATAGAAGAAGGGGCTGGAGAGATGGCTCAGCGGTTAAGAGCACCGTCTGCTCTTCCAGAGGACCCGGGTTCGATTCCCAGCACCCACATGGCAGCTCACAACTGTCTGTAGTTCCAGTTCCAGGCAAACACCAAGGGAAATAAATAAATAAATAAAGTTCAAAAAAAATTTTAAAAAAATTTAAAAAAAAAGAAATAGAAGAAAATGCAACCAAAAAATTGGAAGAGATGAACAAATCTGTGAAAGAAACATGCCAGGAACTAAAAACTGAAATAGAAGCAATAAAAAATGGCACAAAATGAGGCAAGGATGGAAATAGAAAACCTGAAGAAAAAGCTGCAACTACAGATACAAGCATAAGCAACAGAATCCAAGAGAAGGAAGAGAGAATCTCTGAAGTGGAAGGCTCAGAAGCTGAAATAGATACATCAGTCAAAGTAAATACTAAAACCAAAAAAAGCAATAACCCAAAATGTTCAGGAAATCTGGGACACCATGACAAGACCTAACTTGAGAATAATAGGAAGAGAAGAAGGAGAAGAATACCAGCTCAAAGGCACAGATAAGATATTCAGTAAAATCATAGAAGAAAGCTTTCCTAACATGAAGAAGGAAATGACTATGAATATACAAGAAGCTTACAGAACACTAATTAGATATGACCCCCCCCAAGAAGTTGCCACCAAAATTAGAAGGAAATATCAATCAGTGCTCACTAATATCCCTTAACATCAATGGACTCAACTCACCTATAAAAAGACACACTAACAAGCTGGATACAAAAACAAAAGCCATCCTTCTGTTGCCTACAAGAAACACAACTCAACCACAAAGACAGACACAGGCTCAGAGTAAAGGGTTGGGAGATGATTATCCAGTCAAATGGTCCTAAGAAACAAGCTGGGGTTGCCATCCTAATATCTAACAAAGTAGACTTTAAGCTAAAAGCAATTAAAAGGGACCAAGATGGTTATTACTTATTCATCACAGGAAAAATTGGTCAAGAGATTTCAGTCTTGAATATTTATACCCCTAATATAAGGGCACCAACCTATGTAAAAGAAACACTGCTAAAGCTCGAATCCCACATCAATTCTCACACCTTAATAGTGGGAGACTTCAATACCCAACTTTCAACCCTGGATAGGTCAACCAGACAGAGACTCAACAGAGACATAAGGAGTCTAGCAGGTTATGATGCAAATGGATTTAATAGATATCTAAAGAAGCTTCCACCCAAATGCAAAGGAATATACATATTTCTCAGCTCCTCACGGAACTTTATCTAAAATTGACCAAATAATTGGTCATAAAGCAGATATCAACAGATACAAAAAAATGAAAATAATCCCTTGTATCATATCGGACCACCAGGGCCAAAAGTTAGAATTCAACAACATCAAAAATGAAAGAAAGCCTACCAACTCATGGAAACTAAACATCACTCAGCTGAACCACCTCTGGGTCAAGGAAGAAATTAAGAAAGAAATCAAAGTCTTCCTAGAATTTAATGAAAATGAATCCACAATGTACCCAAACTTGTGGGACACAATGAAAGCAGTCTTAAGAGGAAAATTCATAGCACTAGTTGCCTATATGAAAAACCTAGAGAAATATCACACTAAAGAACTAACATCACAGCTGAAAGCCTTAGAACAATTAGAAGCAGACTCATCTCGAATGAGTAGACGGCAGGAAATAATCAAACTTAGAGCTAATATAATACAATTGAAACAAAAAGAACAATGCAAAGAATCAAAGAGTTGGTTCTTTGAAAAAGTCAACAAGATAACAAGCCCTTATCCAAACACTCAAACAGAGTGTTCAACAAAATCAGAAATGAAAAGGGGGACATAAAAACAGACCCCCAGGAAATCCAGATAATTATCAGATCATACTTTGAAAGTCTATATTTCACAAAAATGGAAAACCTAGAAGAAACAGACAGCTTTTTGGACAAGTACCATTTACCAAAATCAAATGAAGAATAGATTAAGTTCCTAAACAGGCCTATAACCCTTAAGGAAATTGAAACTGTCATTAAAAGACTCCCCCAAAATAAAAACCCAGGTCCAGATGCTTTCAGTGCACAATTCTACCAGACATCCAAAGAAGAATTACTACCATTACTCCTCAAACTATTTCACACAGTAGAAACTGAAGGAATATTGCCAAATTCCTTTTATGAGGCCACAATTACACTAATACCCAAGCCACTCAAAGACACAACAAAGAAGGAGAATTACAGACCAATTTCCCTCATGAATATTGATGCTAAAATTCTCAACAAAATTTTGGCAAACCGTATACAGCAATTTGTAAAAAATAGCATCCACCATGACCAAGTAGGCTTCCATCCCAGAAATACAGGGCTGGTTTAACATAGGAAAAACCATAAATGTCATCCATCATATAAACAAACTAAAGGAACAAACCACATGATCACATCTTTAGATGCTGAAAAAGCCTTTGACAAAATCCAACACTCCTTTATGATTAAAGACCTGGAGAGATCAGGAATACAGGGAGAATACTTAAATATAATAAAGGCGATTTACAAGAAGCCAACAGCCAGTATTAAACTTAATGGAGAAAAACTCAAAGCAATCCCACTAAAATCAGGAACTAGACAAGGATGTCCTCTCTCCCCTTATCTATTCAATATAGTTTTAGCTAAAGCAATAAGGGAAGGAAAAGAGATTAAGGGGATACAATTGGAAAAGAAGAAGTAAAACTATATTTGCAGATAATACGATTGTATACATAAGTGACCCATAAAATTCTTTCAAGGAACTTCTATGACTGATAAACACCTTCAGCAATGTAGCAGGATACAAGATTAACTGAAAGAAATCAGTAGCCCTCTTATACACTAAAGATAGAAGAGCTGAAAAAGAAAAATAAGGGAAACATCACTCTTTATAATAGCTGCAAATAGTATTAAATACCTTGGAGTAACTATAACCAAAGAAGTAAGAGACCTATTTGACAAAAATTTTAAATCACTGAAGAAAGAAATTGAACATGATATCAGAAAATGGAAAGCTTTCCCATGTTCCTGAATAGGTAGACTCAACATAGTAAAAATGGCAATTCTACCAAAAGCAATCTACATATTCAATGCACTGCCAATCAAAATTTCAACACAATATCTTTGGACCTTGAAAGAACAGTACTCAACTTCATTTGTAATAACAGGAAAACCAGGATTGCCAAAACAATTTTGCTCAACAAAAGAACCTCAGGAGGCATCACCATCCCTTACTTCAAGGTATATTATAGAGCTACAGTAATAAAAATAGCCTGGTACTGGCATAAAAATGGACTTGTGAATCAATGGAATAGAATTGAGGATCCAGACATTAACCAAAAAACCTAGGAACACCTGATCTTCAACAAAGAGGCCCAAAATATTCAATGGACAAAAGATAGTATATTTAACAAATGATGTTGGCATAGCTGGATAGTAGTGTGTAGAAAAATACAAATAGATCCGAGCCGGTCACCCTGCACAAAACTCAAATCCAAGTGGATTAAAAAACCTCAATATAAACCCAGCCACTCTGAACTTGATAGAAAAGAAAGTGGAAATACACTCTACAAATTGGCGCAGGTGAGCACTTCCTAAATAGAACACCAGTGGCACAGAAACTAAGATCAACAATAAATGGGATCTCCTGAAGCTGAGAAGCTTCTGTAAAGCCAAGGACACTGTCAATAGGACAAAACCACAGCCTACAGAATGGGAAAAGATTTTCACCAACCCTACAAGTGATAGAGGACTGATCTCTAAGATATATAAAGAACTCAAGAATCTAGAGCTCAAAACCTTGAATAACCCAATCAAAAAAATGGGATTTGGTTCTAAAAAGGGAATTCTCAGTAGAAGAATTACAAGTGGCTGAATGACACTAGAAAAAGTGCTCATCATCTTTAGCCATCAGATAAATGCAAATCAAAACACCTTTGAGATACTACCTGACACCTGTCAGATTGGCTAAGATAAAAGATGCAGATGGCAGCCTATGCTGGAGAGGGTGCAGAGCAAAGGGAACACTCCTCCATTGTTGGTAGGAGTGTAAGCTTGTTCAGCCACTTTGGAATGCAGTATGGTGGTTTCTCAGAAAATTGAGAATCAATCTCCCCAAAGATCCAGCAATACCACTACTCGCTGTATACCCTAAAGACGCACAGTCGAAGTTCAAAGGAATTAGCTCAACTATGTTCATAGCAGCATTATTCGTAATAGCATGAACCTGGAAACAATCTAGATGCCCCTCAACTGAAGAATGGATTAACAAAGTGTGGTACATCTACACAATGAAGTACTATTCAGCAGTAAGAAAAAACGATATCCTAAAATTTGCAGGCAAATGGATAGATTTGGAAAATATCCTCCTGAGTGAGGTATCACAAACCCAGAAAGATAAGCAGAGGATGTACTCACTCATTAGTGGACTTTAAACAATAAGCAAAGCATGTCCAAGCTGCAAACCACAACCACTGAACAGCTTGGGATCTGAAACACCTTGGACTGACACCTTTGATCCCACTCCCCCTCGAGGAACACCTGACTCAGTCTCGATGTTGTGGGGTGAAAATGGATCTGCCTGGAGTAGAGGCTCTACTTAGCAATATTGGGACCTTGTGACCTTGGTATCTTCTGCCCATGCTGGGGAGGAGATGGGGAGATGTGGAGAAGAGATAGTGACTGGAGGGGCTGAAAGGGGGAAGGGACCTTGAATAAAGATATACACAGATAGAAAATGTGACTTCTTTATTCATAATAAAAAAGAAAAAAAATAAAGATGAATGAGAATACCAAAAAAATAATAAGGTCAGCATTACCTAATGCTTTCTAGAATGGCCCAGTTTGTTTTCCTACTCCAGTTCAACTACTTCCTAGAATATGTTTTTCTTGTACATTCCCATCTCCTGGTACTCATCTGTGCAGCCTTCATAGAGGCTTCTGTTGCCTTGATTCTGTGACTTCTGTTCACTTCATTTTGTGCTGTCACCTCTTTGATGGGAGTGTTACCTAATAAGCTGTGCAGAATGTTTCTTAGGGCAGGTCAAAATTGATGTGGGCCTTGCTTTCAGAATCCTGATAGCTTACGTGTTTGGGATTGCAAAAATTTGTCACTATACATAGTTTCATAAACCAGCTTTCTCAACTGAGTCCTAAAGTAATCACAAATAAGGCACTGTCCTAAGCCAGGCACATGTAATTCTCTCAACTGTATGATAAAAGCATTTTCCACTTTGTAGATAAAGAATATGATCTTCAGAGAAGTGCCATACATTACTGAAATTAGCCCCAATTTGAACCCTGTCATCTTCAGCTGCCCAATCCCAGGGTAAATAATAAGCCTGGGTAGTCTTACTTGAGCAGTGATGACCCAGTAGAGGACAAAATATTGCCTAGGTACCAATAGTTATAAGTAAAACATTGGTGAGCATGGGGGCCAATGAGGACTGTCTTATTTACAAAGTTTGTTAGGAATGTTGACCTGTTATTTTTTGTCAAGAGTACAAAATGAATTTGTATTTCACTGTTTATTAATTTTACCGGTTCAAAACACTCTTAAATATGGATTTTAAACTTTATTTATTTATTATTTATTTATTTATTTGCCTTGGTGTTTACCTGGAACTGGAACTACAGACAGTTGTTAGCTGCCATGTGAGTGCTGGGAATCGAACCCAGGTCCTCTGGAAGAGGAGACGGTGCTCTTAACCGCTGAGCCATCTCTCCAGCCCCCAAATATGGATTTTAAAATGTGCAGGCTGAATAGGCCCTAAAATCAGCATGATTAATGTCCAACAATTCTCCCAATCTAGTTTATTCATTGGCTCAAAATGTGCTATAAACAAACAGCTCTTTTCTCTGGTTTCTGTTAACTTAGGTTTTTACTCTGCTCATTTTCTCTGGCTCTAACAGGTCACCCAATGTAAGGTATTTTACACAGGGAAAGGGTTACGTTGGTTTGCAATTCTGGAGTCTGAGAAGCTTAGGAATAGGTGACTATATCTGTTGGCTTCTGGGGTATGTGTAGATCAGCATTGGCTCACAGTAGGAGGCAGAATGAATAGAATGCAGGAAAAGTCCTGTGCGAGAGTGTGAGGAAGTGCCAGATGCACATTCAACAAAGCACCAGTTTCTTTGTGAAGATGGAGCCACATGAACTAGTTAGCACTTAGTTGACCCAGCCACCCTTCAGCACTATTATGAACAGAATAACATGAATTTGGAGCACATATCTATACTGTAGTTCTGTGACAAGTATACCATATTCCTCTTATGTATAGTTTTCAAATCTTCATCTCTTCTAGCGACTTCTGTAGTTACTGATTCCATGTAGGTGTTGGACAGTGTCTTAAGCTCATGCTAGATATATATGTATCTCTTCTTACTCTAGAGCCTCTTGGCTGCTTCAGTGTGGAATGTTCCCAGAGATCCACACTGACCAGGAATGTGTGAGAGGATCTAGGTAAAGCTAATGACCATAGGGTTGCCATTGCTTGCTGAGTGAAAAGAGCCTTGTTCTGATTTCCAGAGCAGGCCAGTTTGGAGATGTGTTCCATAAGGAAGATTTTGCAAAAGATCATGATGCTATTGAGATCAGCTTTGTAAACTAGGGAATCAAAACCCCATAAGGGGAAAACTGAATGTGAGACAGGATCACAAAACTCTTGACAGCAGTAAACTGTTTTTGAATACACTAAGCAAAAGTTGATTCAAAATCAAATGTGTTATGAACCCAAGGCATGCCTGACAGTGCTAACCCATGTATCACATGACTTTGTGGCAGTCAGTTCTGAACACCCAACATGTGCACTTTACACTGTGCATACCATCACATCACACAGTACCAACAGTGTCTGAAATACCTCAGCCCACATTTGAGATTGGTATCCTATGAGCTTAAATGTTTTTGCTGTACAGCTTTCTACCCTTACAGAAACATAATGGTTTTATAACAGAAAGCAAAGAGTTAAACTATCTGTTATTTCTTGATATGTAAGTGTCAGTTTAGTTTATCTTTGGATTGTGGTGACAATTATGCAATAAAAATATTGATTAACCCTAAAAATGCTGACACTCCTGTTGCAGTGTCAGGTGTTCAGCCAGATTTCATCTCTTTATGCAGAATACACAGACTATCTCATTTGTATGCATTTGCATTTTGTCCGTAATTGATGGCAAAATAATATACACTAGAGAATTATGTTAAAGTAGGTTTATTTGAAGTTTATTATCAGTAAATATTGAATTGGCATACCTATTTTATATCCCCATATGCCCAGGATTATGTAAAATTTTTTACAGGGATAGTGACTGGAAAGGTTTAAGAAGCCCTAGAGTAGAGTAGTCAGGGAGTCCCTTTATATGATCTTTCATCTAACATTTGAAAGAAGGCAGAATCCAGGCTAAGAAAACTTTCAGTTACTGAGACCTTTGGAAGAGCTGGTAGTAGAGAGCTCAGTGCTGGTAGGAGGTAACATCTGTGTTAGTAGAATTCTCCCAGTGTGGATTTGAGAGAAGACAGATGTGGATGTAAATAACTGCATTATGTAGATTCTGGGGCCCCTGAGCAGTTCAAGACAGTAATATGGTAGAATTGGCATATAGCTGCTTTGGAAGACACAGAAAAATAAAAACATACACTCTGGCCAGCCACTTAGCAACCCATTATGATGTGGTTCTCAAAGGAATGATGGACTAATAGCAACTTCTCAATGACATCACTGGTATCCCCAATTGCAGTTGCTTTGCTGAGTGTGATGTATTTGCTAAGAATCATCAGTCCCCATCAATAAAGTAAAAAAACAGTATTTGTCTTCCTTTTCCTTGTTACAGTAGTCTGCCTGGGAGTAATATCAAGAGCGATGGCAGAATTGGAAACCTGCAGAAATCCATCTCTGTCTGTAAGGGTTATACTGGCAGAAAGTCTAAAGTGGCTACTTTGAATGATCAGAGCCCTGCACCCCCACCCCCTCCCCACCCTCACTGCAGAGCAGTTTATCTGCTATGTAGCAGTTGGCTTTAGGTATTGATGTGGTGATAAGCTGGGGCACAGCAATCAATATTTCTGGCTGCTTCCTGCATCCACAATGGCAATAAGGACCTTTTCATTTTTTAATATTTATTTATTTTGTATACAGTGTACAAAAGAGGGTACCAGATCTCACCATAGATGGTTGTAAGCCACCATGTGGTTGCTGGGAATTGAACTCAGGAACTCCCGAGGAGCAGTCAACGCTTTTAACCTCTGAGCCATCTCTCCAGCCCTGGACCTTTTCTTCCAAGTATGGAGAGTCTGTGTTCTGATTAACCCATCACTGACTACTGGTCAAAAGGTGTTAATGCCTACCTCGTTCATGGTTTCTTTTGGTTTGTTTTCAGTTTTTGTTTGTATTATTGACAATGAAAAATGAACGTGTACAGAGAAAGAGCACTGAGATGGCAGTTTCACTTCTGGTTGATTTCTTACACAAGGGCACTTCACAGCAGTCAACAAGGAGGAAAATCTAATTTTCAGAATTTTTATATTATGAGACTCTAATGTCCATTTGTTTGCTTGTTTCACTAAATATAAAGAGGCATACAAAGAAATAAAAATTATGGACCACTTAAAGAAAAAATAATAAATTAATACAAAATATGCATGAGGCCCGTGTGTTAGCCTTACTAAACACATTCACAAACAAATGGCTAAGGACATCCAGAGGACTCAAGACATAGGGCTCAGTGGGTAAAAGTGCATGTTGTACAGACCAACCCAAGGACCTGAGTTTTATTCCAGGAAGAAGACCCAACTCTGAAAAGTTATTAGGTCTTCATGTACATATGATGGCATAAAATCTGCACTCACTGGCACCATACACATGCAGTGATTAATTACACTTCTTTTACAACATAGGAAAATGGTGTGTAGACAAAGATAAAATTATGAGCAAGAGCCAAAAATTCTTGAATTTGCAGGTACAGTAAAAAAAAAAATACACTAGAAGAGTTCAAAAGTAAATTTGAGGGGCTAGAGAAATGACTCCATGGTTAAGAGAACTGACTGTTCTTCCAGAGGACCTGGGTACAATTTCCAGCACCTATGTGGCAGCTCACAACTATCTGTAACTCCAGTTCCAGAAAATCCAATCTGGAGTTCTTCTGTGTAAATCAGCCCTGGCTACCCTGGAACTCACTCTGTAGACCAGGCTGGCTTTGAACTCACAGAGCTCCAACTACCTGTGCCTCCTGAGTGCAGAGTGCTACCACCGCCTGACACATAATTTTTCTAAAATTTATTTATAAAATAAAGTCCTTTTTGTTTGTTTGTTTGTTTGTTGTTTGTTTTTCCATATATCCCCTTGCTCTCCCAATCCTTCCTGGTCAGCCTTCAGCCTCCCTCCTCCCCATCCCCCATCCTCTCCCCCAAAAGGGCAAGAAATCCCAAGGTGCATCAGCTCAGCATCCACTCCAGGCAGGTCTGATTTCCTCAATTTAATGTCAAGACTAGGTTAGGTGTTCGTCTGGAGGGAATGGACTCTGAAGTGCCAGTCCACACATAGACACACAGTCTGATTCCTCCCCTCAAGGCCATGTCAGTGGACAGTTACCTATCCTTGAAGGTTCCCCAGTGGCTGTTCTTAATTAAGTGAACTCCCTAGAGCTCCAGCCATCACTGTGGAAATTTTCCCCATAAGCCCTATCCCCTTGCTCATATAGACTCTCCTCACCAGGAGCTCAGCCCAGTGTTCAGCCATGTATCTCTACCTCTACCTCTATTCATTGTTGGATGTAAGTTCTGTGCACCCTAAAGGCATTAGCTCAACTCTGTTCATAGCAGCATTGTTAATAATAGCAAGAACATGGAAACAACCTAGATGCCCCCTCAACTGAAGAATGGGTTAACAAACTGGTACATCTACACAATGGGGTACTACTCAGCAGTAAGAAAAAAATGATACAGTAAAATTCACTAGCAAATGGATGGAATTGGAGAATATTCTCCTAATCGAGGTCTCACAAGCCCAGAAAGATAAGCACAGGATATACTCACTCATTAGTGGATTTTAGGCAAAAACCAAAATTGCAAAACACAACCCCTGAAAAGCTTGGGATCAGAAGAAACTTAAGAGAGAGACATCCAGGGATTCCCCTAGGAAGAGAAAATAGAAGATCTTCCTAGCTAATTGGGAGCATAAGGGCAGAGGTGGGAACGAATCATGACAGAAAGAGATGATTGAGTGAGAGGAGCAACAAGGAGGGAGAAAAAAAAAGGTGGAGATCTTAATAGAGGAAGCCAATGTGGGGGTTGGAAAATGACCAGGTGCTAGGGAAACATACAAGGACACATAATTTTTTAAATAGAGTTGAATAAGCAGAATGAAGTGAATTTTAAGACTAAACCATTGACATTTTATTTATTTTTTTAATTTATTTATTTTTAAAGGATTACACATGATTGGCAAATTCTTAACCAAATTAAACAAAGGGAAGAGCTACTTCAATAAAACTAGAAATTGAAAGGCAAACATAACAGATATAGATGAAATTCCAGAAAATCATAAGGACATATGTTATAAATTTGTTTCAATAAATTGAAGAATCTGAAGAAACTGGTGAGTTTTTAGATAGCAAAATTAAGCCTAAATCCAATTAATGATTTAAACAAATGTATACTTTGTAACCTTCTTGAAATACTAATAAAATACTCCATACTAAAAATAAAAAACAGCAATAACAGAAATAAACACAAGAAATGCGGACTTACTATAGAATTCTACTATAACTTAAAAAACTAAGACAAATACATATATAATTCCATAAGACTTAAAAAAAATAAAGCCTTTAAAAGTTACAAAGCCAGTGAAACCCTGATATTAATCACAGTATTTCTCTTTTCTTATATATATATATATATGTGTGTGTATATATATATATTATTTGGTGTTTTTACATCATGCACCCCATCAAACTCAGTTATCAGACCTCTCAGAATCATGCCCACTCTTATGATCTCCTCATTTACAAAACCGCCCATTCATGCTGCTCATTTACTTACTGGAGCATAATTAAACTCCCTGTGGCCAGACCCTTAAAGAAAACAAGTCTTTCCTCACCCACACCCCACCAGAGGCCATCAATGTAGAAGTGAGGCATTGTGTCATTTAGCTATGTTCTAGCCTTGAGTTCTTGTGTACAAGGACATCTCTCTCTTTTTTTTTCTTTAAAGTCCACTAATGAGTGAGTATATCCCCTGCTTCTCTTTCGGGGATTGTGATACCTCGCTCAGTAGGATATTCTCCATATCCATCCATTTGCCTGCAAATTTTCATTGACATTTTAAAGGATGAGAAACAGAAATTATAAAGACAGAAGTGAACAGAGCTTAAGGGACCTGTGATATGCATTATGGGCATTCCAGGAGAAGAAAGATAAAGGAGCAAAGATATTTTTTGAAAAAATAATATCTCAGGCTTGAGAGACGGCTCAGGGGTTAAGCGCACTGACTGTTCTTCCAGAGGTCCTGAGTTCAATTCCCAGCAACCACATGGTGGCTCACACAACCATCTATGATGGTATCTGTTACCCTCTTCTGTATACTGTATACATAATAAATAATAAATATTTTTAAAAAAGAAATAATAGTTCAAAACTTGCAAAGTTTATAAGAAATATAAATATAAGTATCTAAGAAGCCTACTCCCAAACAGAGTTAACTTGAATATCTGTATAAAATATATAGATTGAGAAGTTACCTTTCATATACAAGAGGTCATAAATAAGGTTACCAGCTGATTCTTGGAAAATTTTAGAAACTAGAAAGTCAGTAGATTGAAATTTTTTAAGTCCTAAAAGAAAAATATTCCAAATAAAAATTCTTTTTTCTTCTTTGGTGTGTGTGGGGGGGCTGTTATCAGAGGACTGTTGTCATTATTTCTTGAGCAATATAAGTATCTATATAATATTTACATTGTATTTAGTATTTAAAGGCAGCAGAATGATGTGGTGGGACCACACAGGATCTGTGCATATCACAGCCTTTCAGATAAAGAACTTGAGTATCCACAGACTTGGGGATTAGGAACAAATCCCCTGTGGATTCCAAAGGACAGACATATTAACTCAGACAAAACAGACTTTAAATGATTTTTTAAAAAACCCAAAATGTTTATAAACAGTATTTTAACAATAGGTTCAGTATAGCAAGATGACCTAAGTTATTAACATGTATACACTGAGCAATGGACCCACAAGTATTCTGTGCTCTGCCTGTTCACTCTTCAAAAGTGGCTCTGTTACTACTCAGTCAGTGTTATTGCATCAGATTAGCAGAAAAGAGGAAAAGAGAAAATGTTGCTCATCTCAATTGTTGAAAAAAGGGCATTTGTCAAATCCCAGGCCCTTTCATGATTTAAATAAAAAGGAAAAAAATTGCCAGAAAACTAGGACCAAAGGGAAATGTATTATTAAAAGCTGTCATGAACACCATTCTCCACAGATAAAAACTGCAAGTTTTCTCTTTGACCAGGAATGAATCAAGGATTTTTTACCACTCAGCATTTAACTATACATTCTTTTGTTTCCTCTAGACTGGAAGCAAGAATCATGCCTCTGAGTTGTTGGGGGTAGGGGCTGGAGTTGCCTTAAAGGTTTGTGGGCAAGAAGGTATCTCAAGTTGGATTGTGGTCAGACAATCTGTGTGTTTATGTATACTGCATTCATGATGGTTGAAACCAGCAAACATTTCTGGACATGTCTACAAACATAAGGCCATATGATGTATGCTTGTCCACTAAAAACAAATGTTTAAAAATACATACCTATATATAAGATTAAAGGAGAACTCTGTGTTTGTATTTTGTGTGTTCTCTAAGGGATGGAAGCAGAATGGTTAAATTTCTCCTTATAATAAGTTAGCAATAAAAGTATACATCAGATAAGCAAATAGTGATCTCATCTCTTCAGTGTGTTCACATGCATGTTGAGTATGGAAGCTCTTTTCTGGTTTCTGGGTCTTTTCACTGCTAGCTAGATTGTATTTCCATTTTAGAGTCTACCAAATGGGAAAAAGAAATGTTCAATTCCTCAGTGGCTCAAGGGAGAAATCCTCAGTTAATATTAGATTGTATTCAGCCTTAAGCATTTCCCATGGTTCACAAAATGTTTTCATTCTGCTGCTAAGGAGTAGAATGGAGTAATGAGACCAACTTGGAAGTGATCCAAGAAAACCTCCCAGGAAGCATGAGAGTATCACTAGGTCAATTGGTTCACTCATCTGCCTGAATGGGTCAAAAGATCCTAGCTGTGCAGTAAACATTCCCACTATCTTCTTTAATTATTGAGGTTTATTTTTGCATTTACATTTTAAAAATATTTATTTGTTGCAATGTGTGTGTCTGTAGACAAGCAGAGGGTGTCCAATCCCCAGGGAGGGGGAGTTACAGGTGGTGGTAAGCCATCCTCCCCATACTAGAAACTAAACCTGGGTCCTCTGCAAGAGCAACATGTATGCTTCACCACTGAGCCATTTCTCTAGCCCTTGAAATTTTTATTTGACAGAAAAATAGCTCCTTTTCTAGGCTACTGATCCCACTGATTAT
This sequence comes from Sigmodon hispidus, assembly GCA_004025045.1. NCBI lineage: Eukaryota > Metazoa > Chordata > Mammalia > Rodentia > Cricetidae > Sigmodon > Sigmodon hispidus. Next base: position 123,501 of record PVIH01005089.1, read on the forward strand.
GAGGAACATGGGACTCTTGGCTCTTGAAGCTGATGAAGTAGTGAGCACCTGCAGCTTTATAGTATCCTGGCTTAAGAGGAATTTCTTCTATTGCATTCCTCTCCATGAAGAACACACCTGCTTTCCTCTCCAATGGGGCCTCTCTGCCAACAACAGTTGGTTCAGCACTTGGCAGGAACCAGAACTTCATGGACTCTCAGCTGCCCTCCCACATTAGACATTCATCTTCCTAGGCAAGGAGGTTTCATGTGTGTGGAGCCAAGGAGTTTTAAAAGATGAAGCTAATAAATGAAACATCCTTGGGGCTTTTTTGCTTGTTTGCTTTATGTTTTCAGGGGCAGATGCTTCTGGAACCAAGATGTTCACAGCATTCTCTTTCCTTGGGCTTCCAAACCAGCTTGGAAGAGATGCTTGCAGCCTTTCTGAGGACTTAAGAAGGAATGCAGTTAGGATATAATAGCCCTTGGCTTATAGCTTTTTGAGCAGGAAGAAAAGCTTTGGGTAGCAAACTTGTATTTTTCTCATCGTATGTGGAATTTCTGCAGGTTTGCCTTGTTCTCAGATGTTTGCCTGTGTGAAGCAGGTAAGGTGGAGAGTGCAAGGTATAGGGCCTGGCTGCACTTGCAAAGAGGAAGCAAATGTCTTTTCAAAGGTCTGGATTTATCTGCATGAGTGAGCAGACCTTTTAAGTGGGCCTGGGGCAATACCCACAGCATTGCCCAACACTCTGGGACTTGTTTCAGCTTTACAAACATCTCTTTTAGTACCAGGCTTGGTCACAGGAAGGGGTAGCTTAACCATTAAGCCAAGCTGGTTAAATAAATAATCTAGGATGATGATGTATAAAGCTTTTAAAGAGGTGTTTTCCCAAAGAGTGACCCAAACAGAAAAGGAAAAAATGACAGGCAGAAAGGAGTGTCTGAACTTTGTGATGATTTTAAATATATTTTCTTTCCCCAGAGGAAGTCCTGTGGCCAGTTTGATTTTGACCTCAATTTCAAAATTGAGCATTTCTAGTAAGCACACTGAGCTGTCTGCTTTAACAGCACCCAAAAAGAAACAGCCGTGAAGATGACTATATTTCTGTTCCTGTCCCTTTCCATAGCTGTGCACCTCATCTGAAGATAGGATATTCCTCTATACATCTACTTGGTGCAAATGCAAATTAAGCTGAAGATCAAATTTATGTTTTATGTTGAAAATTCTACAAACGGAGCAATTCTGGAGGCTAGTATCTTCCTCCTTCTGTCTCTCTGCTTATCTTGAGACAAATAAAGCTAATGTGTGTGTGTGTGTGTGTGTGTGTGTGTGTGTGTGTGTGTGTGAGAGAGAGAGAGAGAGAGAGAGAGAGAGAAAGAGAGAGTGAGCAGACAGATTCTAAGTTCCCAGGGGTATCAATATGGACTCACAGCTAAGAAACTGGTGCACCTCTGAATTTTTAAAGTTACTCAGGCAAGTAAAAAAATCTTTGAGGCATTCTAACTGACTTCTGCCATTTTCAAGTGAAAGCAGCCGGCAGGCTGGGGCTGATGGTAGCAGGCTCTACTCTGGGCACCTCTTCTGTTCACTTCCTGTAATGAAGGCTTAGTTGGTAAGTATATACCATTTGAAAATTAAGCCATGCCCTTAAACTTAAAAACATAACCTGGTGCCTTAGTTTTCCTCTGTGGGCTTCTGTGTGTACTCCATGCTTCTGAGAGTTTATAAAAGTCTCACTCACCATGGAAACAAAGGTGACATTTATTTCCCGGTGATGTGTTCCAGACACACACTCCAGTTGCAGAACTCTCTCAGCACTCATTTCTCGGGTCATTTATTCATCTAGGAGCTACACAATCCCAGCCTTGTCCCTCTGTTGGGAAAAGATCCTACCCTCTTTACTTGGCATTGACCCAATTAGAAATGTTTTGTTTCAGTTCTGGCCAAAGTCTCTTGTGCATTTCTAAGTCTCAATGACACCCTTATTTTGAAACAGAACCTGCTGTCTCTGTCCACCTGGAAGCACTTGATTGAGTCACCAGCCCAAGGGACAGGAGGAAGCAGGAGTCACAGCCAGGTGACCTTCATTCAGTGGTGGCTTGAGAGCAAAAGATTTGGTGTTGAGCCAACATCTTCCCTGCTCAGCTTTCCTGGGAAATTGGGAATGCAATGCTCATAGTGTGTGGGGTCTAAAGGGGAGGCATCCCTGGCTCTCAGAGGCAGAGAGATCAGGCCTCTAGAGTGCACAAAAGATTGCTTTCAGTAGTGAATGTCTGCCTCATTTGTGGGTCAAGAACAGACAGTTAATAAAGTGAAAACAGCAGGTTAAAAAAAAATAAGCTTGGGTCTCTACTGAGAAAGGAGATAACCCTGATGGAGTGCTGGGCTACTCTCCTGGTCAGTAGGGGCAGGAAGCTATCTGGACTAAGGGGACATGGCCCCTCCCCCAGCCAGGTCTCCTGCTGAGATATTTGTATCTAAGAGGACTGGCCTTGCTCCCAGTCTTCACTCTTGAGGAAAGAATGTTAAAGTAGCCTTGGAGGATACCAAGGCCCTGTTAAGGCCCATGAAGAGAAAGCCATTTCCTCCTGATTGAAATCTAACCAGAGTCTGCTTCTGGCCCTGGGTGGAATCATGGCATATTCATTGCCTCTTTTAAGAGTTAACCCAGGGCTGGAGAGGTGGCTCAGAGGTTAAGAGCACTGACTGTTCTTCCAGAGGTCCTGAGTTCAATTCCTGGCAACCACATGGTGGCTCATAACCATCTATGATGACGCCTGGTGCCCTTTTCTGTATACTGCATACATAATAAATAATTAAATATTAAAAAAAGAGTTAACCCAGATGGCTGGAGAAATGGCTTAGTGCTTAACAGGACTTGCTGCACCTGCAGAGGAACCAAGTTCAATTCCCAGCACCCACATCAGACAGCTCACAATCACTTGTAACTCAAGCTCCATGAAATTTGTTACCCTCTTCCAGTCACCCCCACATGCATGCACCCCCATACTCATAATTTAATTTTTTTTAAGGAAAAGGAAAATCCAACTGGGCCTATCAGTCTCTTGGTAGTGACTACCTTCCAGGAAGGGTTATTCACTTAAACTCATTGTCTTCCAGACTCAGGCCACATAACACCCATACTCTAGGAATGCAACTGTTTTTCCAAGTGAATGATTATTTTGTAACAAGCATAGTTATTCTGCATATTGTCTGTGAAGGTATAGTAAGTATGTCAGTTTGCAAAACTGCACATTTAAATATACCAGTGTTTTTTCTTAATTTGCTCTTTGGCAGATCTTCACTTTTTAATGTATTGGATGATTAAAACAAACGAATGATGTTCCTTTCCATTTCAACCTCAGAGAAGGCCTGCTCAGCCTAAGTGTCAAGTAGGACTGATAAGTACATCCACATCTCCTACCTTTTGTTCAAGGTACACAAGTCCTGGTGTACAACAGTGTGACTTTCAACTTTGAGAGTTCAAGATGTACCACTGTAGAAAATGCAAGCTGGAGAATGAACTCACGGAAGGCTAAGCCCACTGAGAGCACTCTGCTGGTTTACTTCCCCTTAGGCTGGGTACCATCCTCAGCACAACTGCACTCTGGTTCTGCTCTTCTTGCTTTCATTGGTGTTTAAGTGAGCGCCCTCTGGTGCAGTGCACTGAGGCTGCTTGAAGAAAGTGGAAACCACAGCCAGCAACTCCAGAATCTTTCCAGGCCAGCTAGTGACAGAGGCAAAGGTTCTGCCAAAGCCTGATTTTCTTTTACTTAATCATGGGTCCTTTTCAGTCTTTGATACAGAAGAGGAAACAGCACTTCAGAGAGGCTCTTTGAAGCAGAATTCTGATGACAGTCTGACTGATTATGCCTGAACTCTCCCTGGATAGAGTGGTGGTCCCATTGAGAGTAAGGATTCATTTCTCATCTTGAGACCCCTTGAGACTTCCACACAGCTGACAACTGGAGTATGCTGAAGTGAGGGACTGACAGACCACTGTTGGCCCCCAACTGTACTATAAATATCTCACTAATTTGTATTTATGTGTTTTTTTTCCTCTGTATCCTACTTCTGTGTCTCTTGGCAAGCTTTACAGTGAGAAGAGATTGAGCATATCTCTTTCTTTTTCTAGTTCTTAAACATAGGAAATCAATAAATGATTTGTGGTGGCAAAAACAAATTGTGTCTCAATACAGGTCTGAGCTGCTTTTTAGATAAATTGTATTTATATCCACGTTGTTTTAATAGCTCCATACTTAGTATGGACCACAGCAGCAGCACCTGCTGTGAAAAGTGTTCTTTGTGGAGATCCCAGCCTACTTCCATGTGTTCTTTTCTCATCTCTGCCCTGCCCCCAGCAAGCTGTACAGGGCCCTCTTCACAGGCATCTCTGTAAGCCATGCTGCAGCTTGTACTAGATACCTAGTAAATCTAACATAGTCACCAGGACTTCCGAACTGCCCATAGCTTTGCTGAGCGCATTCTTTGTTACTTGCAGGTGAGCAGTAGATGTATGGAGTAAAGTAATTGAAAATAAATGTTCATAGTACCCCTGTACTATGTATAGAACTCAGGTACTATTGTGTCCCATTGAGAATGTTATTTAAGGAGGAGATGTCTGGTGTGGATGGCCTAAGTCACTGACCTGTATGATTGGTCTAGTCTAGATGCACCACACACACACACACACACACACACACACACACACACCTGAGTTGTTCAAACAAACACTGTTTTGCATAAAAAGCATAGAGAACTTGTGAATTCCAACAGATATATATGTGCTCTTTCAAAAGCACCAGAGAGTCTCTGGCTCTGTGTGCTGCATATACTAGGAAATCCTTCTTTTACTTCCAAATTTATACATGAAACTCAGCAAGGGCTCAGCTTTACAAGGGAGTGGACTTCTGGGGCAATGATAGTCCCAAACAGCTGTTGAGGGATTTCTGAACTCTGACTACACATTGGTTCTCATGACAGGCTCTGAGGACGTTTAAGCTCTTCCCCTGGTTTCTTTCTGTTCCAACATCTAGGTTGTCACAAACATGGTTTCAACTGTCCTGGCTCACCTAGTAAAATGCTGTCCCTTTGAACTCCATGTTAATGGGATGCATTCTGGTAGATTAAATCTATTTCTCTCTATCTCATAAATGAGTCATGAGATGAAATTTTACTAAGTGAAATTGTCTTACTGTGACTTCTAATGCTGATTGTCATGGGCCTCTATCTATTTGAATGTGGTAAGTGTTTCACACATGTTAGGGTGGTGTACTGAAAAACAGAGCCATGATCCTCATGGAAACTAGAAATTATGAATAGATGCCAGGCCTTACAAATGAGAGATAGAAACAGACACACAGACAACTGATGGAAATATATATGTTAATATATATATACACACACATATAATATACTTTTATATGTGTAACACGTTTGTATATTACATGTGTAAATGCAGAGCAAAGCTTACCTTAATTACTCAGCCATCAGAGTTCAAATTGTTTTCTCTAAAAAGGAAACTGAGGCCAGATACAAGAGATATACAACACAGTTGAGGAAAGCCTGACCTCCCAAAGGAGATCTCTTGGACAGACACAATAGTCATTGAGTCATGTGCTGGCTCCTAGCCTGGCACAATGGATTCAGCTTAGGTTTCCCCAGGTCACAGAAGCAAGCAGATGTTCACAGCTGTTTCCAGGCATCTGCAACGGACAGGCTGTGCCAAGGTCATACTCATGAGACAAAGTCATGTTCCTGACCCTGGGTGTTCATCCCAAAACATGCTAGGAATGCAGCCTTTGTAAAGACTGGCCGGTACATTTGACCTTCCAGCTGCATCAGAAACAGGAAGTAACCCCCAGAGACAAGAGCATCCTTAAAAAAAAAAAAAAAAAAAAAAAAAAAAAAAAAAAAAAAAAAAAAAAAAAAAAAAAAAAA
>PVIH01005090.1:0-104066 GCA_004025045.1 Sigmodon hispidus
TTTTATTTTATATTTTTTTTTTTTTTTTTTTTTTTTTTTTTTTTTTTTTTTTTTTTTTTTTTTTTTTTTTTTACTCTTGAAAGCTTGATCTCTCAATTTTCATATCCATCTGTATGGCTGTAACCATTTTCAACTTTTCTCCACAGTATCTCATTACATGGATGTGTCACAAATTATTTAAGTGTTTTTCTCTGCACAGAGATTTGATTATTTATAGATTTCTTTTAGTATCACAAATAAAGTTACAGGCAATTTGACCACATCTTCATTCAATCAGGTGAGTGTATCAAGGAATTTTCCATGTGTGTTGTCCCTGTGAGTACATGAGTGCATACTCCCCTGTGTGTGTACATGGAGGCCAGAGAGAAGCATTAGATGTTTTCCTCCAATACTCATTTCCTTAACACCTTACTGCCTGAACAGAGGGTTTCTTGCTGAACTGGAAGCTTGACCTTTCAGCTAAACTGGCTGGACAGCCAGATCTTGGGAACTGCCTGAATCCCCTCCAATTCTGGGTTACAGGCATATTTAGCCATGCTTGACTCTTTTACATGGGTTCCGAGATTCAAATCAGGTCTCAAGTCCTTACCCATTAAGACATCTCTTTCCAGGGAACTTCTCAGAAGTAAAAATCAATAAGTCGAAAGTCACAAAGCCAGATAGATGGTGGTTCATGACAGCCATCCCAGCAGATGGGAGATTGAGTCAGGAACATATCTGCTAGTTTAAGGTCAGCTTATGCTACATGGTGAGTCCCAGGTTAGCCTGCACTGTAAAATGGGTCCCATCTCAAAACATCAAATACTGTACATCTAAAAGTTGGCAGATATGTCAAAATGCTTTCTCTTGGTAGTTGTGTTATTTGCTCTTCCTCAAACACAGGAATGTCAAGAACCCTATATGCAAATGTAGATGGCATACAGAACTGGACTACTAAACTGAGGTGTATGATATCCCTGACTCAGTGAACACCGGATTAAACACCAATAGACCTTGATAAAGACCTTGGATGTACTGAGAATCACTAAGTCTTTCATGTTGGGAACAGTACTGAAGAGACCTGAATTTCATAAAGAGGTTAACAGTCATGAGATGCTTTCTGTGTGACAGTAAGTGCCTTGCACACATTAAGTCATTACCCATTCCTTCTGACACCCCTACAGGAATGGTGCTGTGATAGTTACAGGTGAGAAAAACAAGCATATAAAACTTCAGTAAATCTCCCAAGGTCACCCAGCTGACAAATGGCAGAGCTCAATTTGAACCTAGGAAGCTTGAACCCAGAGTCAAATAATTTAAACATTGTGCATTATACCCCTCTCCTCTAATGAGACCCTAGTCATATGTACAAAAACCCAGTCTATGCCAAGATCAGCAGAAACATAAAGAAGAAAATGTCATCCCAACCCCAGTCATTTAAAGTGACCTCTTAGTACTGTATTTACTGTCATCAGGACTCCACTAAGACAACATGCTCACATTCACTTAATCACATGTGTGTCAACATATATAACATATAGTGGCAATCTGCATTTTCCCATATAATTCAAGGTCACTGTGTTCCTTTAGGCTTGGGCCAGGGGTGCTAGGGGTCACTGTCTTCTGGACATGACATGGTTGCTGTACACCTGAATTCATAGCAGCTGTGGTACTTTACAAGATCCAGCCAGTTAAAAAGTCAAAGCATGAATAGAGGAGCTTCTAATCTCCTACAAAGGCTGAGAGGCTACTACTGGCAGCCAGTGACTGCTAGGGGAGGAGGAAACACTTCCCTTTGTAGGAATAGTCACTGGTTAGTTGCCTATTCACCAGTGGATAGCTCTATATCCATGCACATACGGGCTAAATAAAAGCATTAGCTCAAATCACCCAATGTTGACTGAAATTTAATGCCTTCAGACATTGCCAGAATTAACATTTTCCAATTCTAAATATTAACAATTCCACCTTAAAAACAAAATTATAGCTCAGTGTTGATGGAAAATTCACTCCATTATAGAAAAATGCATCATTAGAGTATAATAGAATCCTCAGGAGGCATAGCATTACCCAACCACAAGTCTAGCAATTTCAACCATGTGTCTCCCATAATGGAGGTGAGAACAGCAGGAGGAAGAAATGGCTCTGAGGAGAGTCTTCCAGACAGGATATCTTATCACCATTCTTCCGATGGCTCACAGTCTCAGAGCTCAAAACTGAGTTCAAATCCATTTAACTACCCCTCCACTGTGTGCATTTAATATAGAGGACCAGCCTCATCAGTCTTTCAAGGAGACTCTTAAATCTCTGCAGATCTTTACTCTGAAGTTTGTGGATAAGAATAACTGCTTAAACTCCCTACTGAAAGATGCCCCACATCCTCCATCATCCTTCCATTCCCCATGCTTTATTCATTTTTCTTTTGAGAAGAAAGAAAAGCATGATATCTTCTTGTTGTATTATGTTTCTGGCCCGAACTTTCTGGGCCTGGACCAAAGGTTTGACCAGCAGTCTGCACTCTGACAGACCCACAGAAACATATGCTGTCCCATAGAAACACACAGATGCTTTCATTAATTTTCTGCTGATTGACCTAGGGCCCAGGCATATAAATCACTAACCCCTTCATCTGAACTCAACCCATCTTGTTTAGATGTGTTGAGCTTCTTACCTCTGCGTCTACTGCCATCTCCTTGTGGTGTCTCTCTCTGGCAACTGAGCCTGCTCTGAAATGTTCCTGAGTTTTCTTACCCTGGTAGCCCCGCCCACACTTCCTGTCTGTCTTTAGCCAATCAGCCTTTATTAAACCCATAGGCAGGACAGATAGTTACAATGACAGGAAACAGTAGCAACATAACATAATTCCACTACATCTTGTAGGTGGATATAAAACAAAAATGAGGCTTGACTTGGGAAAGCTCCAAGCTTTGGTGATCAGAGTGGCTGGTACTGTATTTTTGTGGCAGGCATTGCTAGATGCAAATGGCCATCAGATCTATGTTATCATCCTCACAAAGCTAATTAGCAAGCAAACAACACATCACCCGACAGTCTTTTTATCATCACAGCTTATTAGACTCAAGTCAATGCACATGGTTATTTAGGAGGTCTTAAAAGTTAATTTGTTTTATAACTTTAAGGTTTTGTCTTTGTTTTAATTATTTTCTGCTGCTGTGGGTAGAGCCCAGGGTCTCGTATATGGTAACAAGTGCTCTATCACTAAGGTATATTTTCAGCCAGAAAAACTTTTCTTTATTGTACACTCTGGTGGTAATGTAATGATACTTCAAGGCTTTTCCTGCACTGTATAATAAAACATGACAGTCTGAGCACATATGCAAATTTGGCCATTGGTTTTATGGGCAATTAAATATTTGCTCCAAGCAGCTCACATTACAATGCAGGTCTTTGTGAAACTCACTCTTCTGTTTATTTAGCATTCAGTCCTTGTCACTTTGGTTCTCTTGGGTTTCAATCTATATTCAAATACATATGCTATGTAAATATATATTCAACTATATCCAATCTACAGTCTATATTTCAACTGTATGTATGTGGATCTTCATTTGCAGACATTTATTTTTTTTTCTTTATTTGTGTTTGATCAATTACCTTTGGCCTTTTGTTAGTGATGCAGTATGAAGCAGTGGTTTCGATTTCTCTATGAAAACGTGTCAGCATCTGCGTCAACTATTTTGACCCTTATATGACCCCACAAAGTGAACAGAGATCTTCAATTTGATGGACTAATCTTTACCAATGGGTCTCTATGATACCAAGACAACTTGTACAAAATAAAGTTTAATGATAGCAATTTACTCGCATTGCCTGTTAGAAATTTATGTTTTTTTTTTTTAAGGTGCTTTTACAGTTGAATTTAGACAGGGAAAAGTATATTTTGTCAGAATGTTTGGTGTCTAAAAACATAATCTCTATTCCATGCCTTAATCTTTTATTGAAAAGAGTACATGGTTTAAAGTCTGAAAATAACAGTAAATTTAAAACCAAGCAAAGTTTGAGGAGATGAGTAACAGTGCCTATGATGTGTTAAATTGAAACAATGGTTCTCACCCTGTGGATTTTGACCCTTTTAGGGGTCACATATCAGATATCCTGCATATCAAATATTTATGATTCATAGCAGTTGCAAAATTACAGCTATGAAATGACAACAAAATAATTTTATGGCTGGAGATCAGCACAACATGATGAAGTATATTGAAGTGTTACAGCATTAGAAAGGTTGAGAACCATGGGATCGGAAGGTCTGAACCTAGTAAGACAGGCAAGGTCCCTACAATGCCATGCTTCAAAAGACACCAGCTCTGAGAAACCAAGGTGCCTTCACTTCTGTGCTTAGCTTATCTTTCCGTAAATTCATTTGGCAGACTTTATAGATTAGACTTCACCTTGTCCAACAAGAAGGCTACATCATTCAGATTTCCCATCAAAAAACCACACTAAGCCATAAGAGCTCTAATCAACAAAGACCAAGTCAAAAAGCCATTGTCCATGCCAATATCTCAGAGTGGTTCAAATTTTGAGGGTCTTATTTTATGATCTTTGACACATTTTGAGATTATTTTTATACAACTTAAGATAGAAATCAATTTTTAATTATTTGCTAGCTCATATTGTGTTTCCCCAGCATCATATGTTAAAGAGATTGCTTTTTTCTTTAGTGTGGTTATATGGCTCCTTTATGAAGAATCAGCTTACATGTATATTCTCTATGCTATTCCATTAATCTATGCATGTTTTATTGTAGCACCAATATATTTTGTTTCTATGGCTCTGAGGTTTATCTTGAAATTAGGTATTAAGATTACTAATCATTGCTTTTCTAGCTCGGTATCATTGGGCTCTTTGAATCTTCTGTGTACCAGTCTGAATTCAGGATTTGTTTCCCTAATACTATGAAGAATGTCATTGATATTATACTGTCTTTTGGACCAAATCGATAGTTTGTATTAATTCTCCTATCTCTGGACATGGAGGGTCTTTCCATCATCTTTAAGGCTCTTTCCTTGGTGTCTTATAGCTTTATCAACAAGGTGTTTCACCAGCATTACTAAGTTGGATCTTAGTTACTCTTTAGACTTCTATACATGAGACTGTTTTGATGATTTCATTCGAGGTGAGTTAATTATTGATAAATAACAAACCTAGTATGGTTATATATTGATTTGGAACCAGTTACTTTGAGGAACTGCTTTTTTTTAGTTTTAGATTCTTTTGCTAATATCTAGGAGTTTCCACATACAAAGTGATAAAGTCTACATGCAGGGATAATTTAGTAGAATAAAGAGTAGAATAAAGGACAACGTCAAATTAAAAAGCTTTATCAAAGCAAAGGAAACACTCAAGTCCCTTCTGAGTATTCAAAAGACACAAGTCCCCTTGTCTCCCCTTATTCCTCATTTCAATTAATCTCAAAATCTCAGACAAACACAAACACACACCCACATGTGTACACAAACACACATAAAAGCATACTTTGTATTTTTCATCTTTGCATTATTTACATATGGACTTCAAGATCTCATTACTTCTCACTTATAGTGAAAATGGCCTTCCTTCTAACAGGCACTCCTGTCCCCACCTGATCTCCAGTCCTTGCAACCTCTAGACTATGGCCACATTGACACAGTCTATTTCCATCACATCAGGAATAGAAAAGCCTACAGAATGGGGGAAGATCTGTGCCAGAGGTTAAATTCCAGAACATAGAATAAACCAAAAAATTTTAACATTAGAACAAATAATTCCTTCAATAAATCAAAACAATAATTTGATCAGACACTTCTCAAAAGAAGAGACAGTTTCACATATTAATTTGTTGGAAGTGCTCAGCATCTTTAGGAAGAGGGGAATGCAGCTCCAGACTAAGTTCCATCTCAGTGCAACCAGAATAAATATCACATTAATATACAACTGCTGATGGGGATGGAGACAAAACACAACACTTATTCGTAGATGGTCTGGATATACATTATTAAATTCACCATGGAAACCATTATGGAAACATTCATAAAACTTAAAATAGAGGTACCTCATGATCCAGCTATACATTCCTGGGAATATACCTAAAATTAACAAAGTACATATACATAAGAAATACCTGAATACTGAACAAGCTTATTGTGGCACTATTTACAAAAGCCAAGTTATGGAGTCAGTCTAACATATATAACCAGATGAATAGATTAAGAAAATGGAGTATGCATACCCAATGGAACATTATTTACCCAAAACAAATAATAAAACATCAATTGTAGGAAAATGATATAACTAGTGGTTGTCATGTTAAATAAAATCAATCAGATACAAAAAGTCAAGTACTCTGTTTTCTCTCAGATGAACTAACCAGGATTTAGAACAACTTTAAAGTGGTGGAGGGATTTCTATGGACGGGATGAAGGAATGAGGAGGGGGGGACATGAAGCAAGAGAGCACATGTGGGAGGTGAGTACATTGAGAGCATGTAACTTGCATCTTCAGAAATGTCACATTGAAACACATTAATATGTTCAATTAACATACATTAATAATTATATAAAATACAGTTTATAAAGAACTGCAGTTAACTGAGCCTCTAGATGTTGAATGTTCGGATATGCATCAATTATTAAACCAAAGTCATTCTCTTCCCTGGAACTAACCACCAACCAGTGACAGTATAGTAGTCAAATGAGCCCTGAACATTTCTGCCCAGGATGGCACTCCAATAATACAGTGGGAAACCATTCTCTGCCCAATTTTGTTTCTTTTCTTTTATATTTATTGTCTTCTGAGTCACTTGGTGTACTAAGGCTCTTAACATTTCTTCCCAGAGGACCAAAGTGACATATCTGGTAAACTATTAGGCATGCCAGTTGGTAATTGGAGCTAGAGATGAGGTGATGCACTCCAATGATTGTGCTATATACTAATCAGAAGACTTGATTCTGGAGTCCAGGTTCAAATTCAACTTCTTCTACTTATCCATTATAAAATTATATAAACTCTATTTACTTCTCAGTGTCTCATCTATATAATGGGAATATTAACAATAATTGAAGGGCATGTGAAATAATTCAACTAAAGTTGAAAAGATGGGCTGGAGAGAGGGCTCAGCAGTTAAGAGCATGTGTTGTTTTTGCAGAAGACCCAGGCTCATGGTTGGCTCACAACTGCCTGTCATTCCAGTTCCAGGGGCCCTGATACACTCTTCTGACCTCTGTTTGCACTACATAGCACAGTGCACATATGTGCACTTAGATACACACATTATATATATATAAAATAAGTAAGTAAATATTAAAGATAAAATACCTACAATAGTGCCTGTCCCACATCTGACAGACAGAAGAACATACTCAGCAAATGCTAAAGATCACACATTTGCACACCTGCACACACACACACAGACACACACACAAGATCCCTTTCAGAAAGCTGTTCACTTTTACAAAGATTTTCCTATACAGTCTATTAAGTCAAATGAAGATAACTGGAAACATTTTATATCATCTTTACAATTTGTTTCTCACTTCTGTTTCCTATTATTTTCAGTGTGTCTCCCTTTCACTCAGCCCCTCTATCTTTGTCCACTGCCATCATTTATTTCTTCCCGTCTTCCCTTCTTATCCACCCCAAGAGCCTGTTCATTCCTTCTCTTTTATAGCTCACCAAGCAGTTCTTCCCCATCCCAACTGTGACCATTTCTCTACTGGCAAAACTACAGCCTGTGTCATTTAGAAACCAAATAGAGCAAATGAAAAATAACGTGAGTCTCAAACTGTGCGTAGGGTTTCTGTGCCTCCATACACCAGTGCTATGGAGAAAAATTCTCTGTCATTTCTGTAGAGAAAAAAAAAAAAACAAAACCCTTTCCTCCCCTACCTAGCCTTTTGCCCAAGTCCAGGAGACAGTTTTGCAGCATGGTGCTTAGTAACTGGTTTAAGAATGAATGTTTTCAGCTGAGGGTGCACAGTCAGTCTATAAGGTATGTTTTTAACATATTATACATGAGCTGTAAAAATAAAATGTTTGGTAAAGCAATTCTCGATGAGGACACTATTGTATAGAAGAAAAACATGTTTTAATCACATAAGTATGGGAGTCACATAAATGGGTTTTATAAAATAAAGACTGCATTTATCAAGTATCTAAAAGTGAGGGGGGGAAGTCATAAGCAGAGACAGATGGTAAATGTGTCATGCTTTCTTTGCAAGATTGAGTACTTATGATATTTCCTACTAAATAGCACTGAATGCTAGCATGTTACCACATAATGCAGTAAAAGCTCAGAAAAATGAAACCTCTTTTATTAGCATAAAACTGACCTCAGACAAAACTGCCAGCTTCAGAAGTAGAGCAGAAGTGATATGTAATACGACTGAGTGAAAAAATTATTTTATAGTTTTTAATAACATATATATGAACATATCATAAAATGTGCAAAATTACCATTGATTCTTCAGCTGTCCTAGACATTTAATTGAAGCCATCAAGATATTCATATTCAAAAGCAAGATTATTACATGATGTAGAACACAGTCGGATGTGTTTATAGAACTGGAAATAGTTTCTAAAATGAAAATCAGTTACATACAGCATAATATATGAACATAACATCAAACATCTCACACTTGGTTTTAAAGGCTTCTGATTCTTGTGCTGTTTCAAGGAACCACACCTATGTGTTGAAATCCACTATACCACTTTTAATAATCAATAATTGGTCATGATTGGTAAAAGTTATGTAATTAAAAATTGCATGTAATCCTCTATTGAGTGCATAATCAAACTATAAATACTAAATTATAAAAATAAAAAAGTGGAATTCCCCCTAACTTTCAGGAATATTTGTTTTTACTAGTATAACTTCATACACTGTATTGCAATCATCTTAAATTCAAATAAAATAAATATTTTTATTTTATAGTCAATATCATGAAGAAAAAATAAAATAATGAAGCTATTTACTACCACGCTTACAATGTATAAGGAACTACAAGCCAGCATAAACACAAACCTAGACGTTTCCACTTACCTGTTTACTATTTAAGAAGCTTCCATTTCAAATGTACCCGTACCCACTCTACACTTAGAAAACTCACTTGTAAAGATGCATTTTCTGACTTGCTATATTATGTTCTCATCTTTACAATTAGTCAGTTCCGGTCCCCCAAAGCAAGAGGACCATGCAAAATGTCAAAGGTAAGCAAGCAAGTTACTGTCACTTGGTGAGCAAGACAAGTTGTTTTTCTTGAGTACATTTTAGTCATAATTATCTCACCACCACAATTAGGCATTCACATACATGTTCTTGCAAGCAAGCCTTTTAAATAAAGTCGCACGAGCATCTTTCTAGCTTAAGGATTTGAAATAGCAATTAAACCTGTACCTTAAATCATTTGTCTCTATAACTAGAGGAGCAAGTCCCAAGGATGTAAATCTCACCCAATGAGACAAGGGCTGCCGAATGCATTATTAATTGCCAAGTAATTTCTTAATTTTAGAATTTAACTCTCAACACTAGAAAAGAAGTAATGTGATTTATGAAGCCCACACACTCATGCCGCTTTCTGGGAGTTCAACAGCTAGAGGCATAAACACGATTCCTACAAGCCAAAATACATAGCCAGATTCAGCTACAGCAAATCTATGCCGTCTACTTATCCCCCAAGCACTAATATTTAGAGTAGCTAAAATGCCTGCTGAACACTGCAGCTCAACATCCCCCCGGGCTTATGCCAGAGCACAGCCACATTCTTCCCTCAGCGATTGCTGACTTTTAAGAAGGCAGGTGACATGGAGTAAAAATGCTCTGCAGCAGCCCAGGTAACTCTTTTCCGAAATTCCTCCAAACCCTGAGCCCCTCCCCCTACACACACACACACACACACACACACACACACACACACACACACACACACACACACTTCATTCTTTTTTAAGAAAGAAAGGTTTTAAATCGGTATTTAAACCATGCCTTTAAGAATGTATTTTTTTTTTTTTTTTGTACTTGCTGCTGATGTGTAAGATGTTTCCAGATCTGATTAGAAAACCTGGCTGTGCATAAAAAGTACAGCTTTTAACAAGACTCCGTTAGTGAAATCTGGCTGAACAGACATATGTGCACATAAATTACCCATATTCTATACACATGCCTACATTAACAAGCATGTATGCATGTGCACACCAACACCTGCAATTAAGCCCCTGCTCTACAAACATCCTTTCACGAGCTTTTGCATGCATGCTATTCAAAAGAGAAATCTTTAGAAAAAAAAATGGTAAGCAGCTGCATCTAATGCATTCGAAAGTGGCATGTTAGAGAAGCAAATACGTTACCAGTCTCATTTTGAAGTTTCTAGAGCACCTGCAGGTAACAGGAGACTGAATGAGAGGCTGGCGCGTGGAGTTCCTCGGAAACACAGAGCCCGATGTGACTGTGGGGGAATGTGAAGCGAGTGTGAGGCTGGGAAGCTCTGAGTTGAGCTCACTGTAAGCATCAAAGAGCCTCAAAGAGGAGAAAGGAAAAGGCAGCCCACAAACAGCGAGGCGACAAACTTCTGGCTCCTCTCCAACTCAGGAATGAATTTTCTGTAATTCGGAGATGGATAGTTGATGGAAATGAAGAGAAACTTGCATTTCCCAGTGAATTTGCACAGCCACGCAGAAATAGGCAGGTAACAGACAGGCTCATTTGAAAATAGTCATTCAGGAATCAGTATTGAATAAAAAAAATTAACAGAAATTCTTGTTGAAAAAATATTAAAAGGCTGCTCCCGCCAGGTTCCCCAGATGCCTTTACAGACTCCAAACGGATCATTCTATCAGCTATTTGTGGCACATTTTATTAATCCCACTGCAGAGATAACTGGAAATCTTAATTCCTTTTATGTAGAACACTGGATTTATTGCTTCTTTTATAATACACTTTCCACATATAAGCACATAGGTTTACTTACAGAGGCTCTTGTCTCTCTTGAAAATCTACTACAGTTTAGTTCAGATAAAATGCAAAAAAGCTTATTATACATAGCTTTTCCAAGAAGTAGAGAAGAAACCTTTACTACTCAGAAGCTGAACTGAGTGCTGGTATGTAAACATAGAGTTTGAAAAAGAGAGTATAAAAAAGAGACCCAAACCATTAAGTAATCAGAGATGCAGCTATGCATACACCCTAAGCAGGCAGGTAGCTCACACCTATAGATATATTACAAACAGAAACAAAAACAGCTTCAGCACATCAAATTCTTAAGGACAATAGCCACATTCTGTTAGGTTCCCAAACAAGCTAATAATCGCTGAGGTGCACACATGTACTTCACCTTGTCTGAAGAACTCAACCCCAGACAGAGGGCAGGGTCGGGAGGCATTTCACTCTGGCAATCTATATTCAAATGTAATGAGCAGAGGACGATATTACCATGAGGAATGTTATCATATTACATTGTGCCTGTGTGTCTTAACTACCCATCCAACCTTGCAAATGGCCATTTGGCTGCTTTCAATAGTGAATATGCTATTGATGGGAGGGGGGAGGAGGTGGGAGGCTAGTCTTATTTGTTTTACTACAGGAGCATCTTTGAGAGGCTCGAAGATAAAATGCCCAAGCTGAAAGTGACTGTAATTCTTTCCAAGGCCACACTACCAGTAATAAATCTACAGTGGAATTAATGATAACCAATTAAGCTATTTATTATTTTAACTCCTGAGGTCAAGGGCAGCTCCGTGTTTATGTTTATTGATAAGGAAGGAGTCACACCACCAGACTGCTAAAGAAGGCTAAGATTCACCTTTAAGCATGTTCAATAAAAACACAGTGCCTGGGGCACTTCTAATTCTCATAGCCCAGTGCTCCTTATTGTCCAGGAGATTTTAATCTCTCTCTCCACCATTGGCATCAACCATTCATCCAACAAATAGCTAGTGAGTTAGATGCCTGGTGTTATGAATACAATGACAGGTAGACCTTCGCTCAGAGATTGTCAGTCTCACCATGGACTCCGCAGGGGACATCAGAGCCACTTAGGAATGCTGGTGCTGAAAGCCAGCCTTCCTTCTTCCTGGAGTCACTCTCCATGGCAGCATGAGATAAGAAGAGCAGCATATTGTGCTTTGAAAACCTCCCTAAATAATTGTGATGAAGCCTCTCCCACCTACCACAGATGTAAGTGCAATTTAAGATCATGGTGACAAAGCTCATGAGCCATGGAGAGAGGAGCAAAGCCCACAGCATTAAGATGCAATCAACAGGTACTTGTGCTGACCGCTCTTCTGGGTCATTGTGGACCACCCTACCATTGGCAAGTCCCATACTTAATCAGTTTGACCCAAAGCCTGAATTATTCTACCAAAACATATAGGAGATCTCCTCCATCACAGCCAATATGAAAGTGCAAGGCTAAGATGAGAAGATGGAATTTATGGCTTAGCTGTACTCAGTCACAGCAATATATTCTGACTGAGACAACCTTCATCCTGAGGAGTGAGGGTCCCAATACTCACCAGAGTGGCTTATGCATGTCTATGAAGGTCCACAGGGAAGTTCATATCATTAACAGTACTTTATCAGTAAACTCTTACTATCTTTTGCTTCAGCAGCTCCAATCACAGGGAGCATCTGGGTTAGTGGTAGATCTTAGAACATCAGTTGGGTGGACACAGAAATAGCCAGAAGTCAGGCTGCACATGATGTCTCTGGTAGATTCTCTTCAAATAAGTCCAAGAATCTGGGAAAGTGAATTCTGAACTCACAGGAGTATCTTCTTTGGACCATCTTGCTAATTTCTGTTGGTAAGAGATCACTCAGGCCACTCCTCAGAAATGGAGGAAGAGAAGTTGCCATATAGCCTTGGATGGCTATACTGCTTGCCCAATCCCAAGTCAGCACCCCCACTTCCCACTGTACCTCCACACTCTCCATCACTACAGTGAGAATAAGGATGATTCAAAGCAGAGGGCTTCTTCATCCTCACCAAAGAGCACCACTTCATTCACTTGGGAAGAATCCCATCTTGACGTCTTGAAGACAAAGCCCATGTGATCAAGTGAGACATAAACCTCATGTAATAACACTATTAAAAATAATGATTTTCTGTCTCCTCTTGCTTTCTTTTAAGAACATTGGAAAATCTTGAAACAAAAGACATAACAAAATGTCTTTTTTCAGGAATGTTCAATACAGATATAAGAGAGAGAGACAGACTGTGGTAACAAAAAAAAAAAAACAAAAAAAAACTGACTTTTCTATCCAGTTGTCTTGTGCCTCTAGGCAAGCCCCAGGCTAGGGATGTAGCATAGCTGATAGATCACTTGCCTGTCATGAACAGAGCTCTGTTAGAATAGTCAGCACTACATAAACCAGAGTGGTGATGCAGGCCTATAGACCTAGCCTCCAGGAGGTGGAAACAAGTGGATCCAAGTTCAAGTCCATCTTCTCTACATAGCAGGTTTGAAGCCAACCCAACAGGACACAGAAGACCCTGTCTCAAAAATAAGAGGCAAATAAATAAACTTCCTTGTGTCTGCCCCTTTCTAAAAGTAAACAAAATCTGCCTTATCAAGTTCATGTGTGACATAAATTGTACAAATCACCTGACACATCGTAAGTTACTCAAGAAAGAGAAACTCCTAACAAGAATCCCACTTCCTTCTGATACCTATTGGCTTGTGGGCTCTTTGAAGGTAGAAACAAAAATCTCTTCTACATTCCTCATAATCGGGATAGCACAGCTCTCTGCAGACTTTGTATAAAATATTTTTGAGTACCTACCTAGTACCATAACCTGGGCTAGAGCTCCAAGAATACAGAGCAGAGAAACCAGAGGTAGCCTATGTCCTCCTGAGACTCTCAACCCTGTGAAGATCTGAAAGTTAAACAGTGCCATGAATAACTGAAAAGGTAAATGAATTTGCTAATTAGTTCATGATAGTCTTCTTAGGTTTTTGTTCATAATGACCCAGACAATGTCAAGGACACAAAAGGAAAGAAATCTATGTGTGCTTTGGATAATTATCTTCAAATCTGGGGACTTGAGCTGATAGACTGGCCCTCATTAAGTGGGAGATCTCTCTCAATAACAGTCCCCTGAGACTCATCACACAAGCCCAGGCAACCTTTGATCTGTCTCACAATCCCTGATAACCCAGCAGCAAACAAAACTGTTCTGCTGTCTGACCTCATCACTTTGCATTTGAGCTTTCTAAAATGCAATAACATAGTGAGGATTATTTTTTCTTTTTTTCCAATGGAGATTTTAGTTAAAGTTCCAGGGACCCAACCAAGGTTATTTTTCTAAAAGAAGCAATATCTGGTTTTGGAGATATAGAGCATCTTATGACAGAAATCTTATATACTGTGTTGAATGACAATCAGTGACATGGGCTGTGCCCCTCAGAGTGTGTGTGTGTGTGTGTGTGTGTGTGTGTGTGTGTGTGTGTGTGTGTGTGTTTACATATGCATTCATACACATACTCCTGGGTGCATTCAGCTCTCATACTACTTAATGAGGACAGAGACAGAGAGACAAATGCACTCCACTTACTTAAGCCATTGAGATGTTTAAGGCAGACACTTAATGGAACAACATAAGGGCCCATCTCTCAAGCACAGGAGATTGCCTTTTGTTCTCACTCATGATTCTCTTTGATTTGAAAAGCTTATGCTATCAGACTTGCAGAAAACAGCAGTGGACAAGAATGTCTGAAAATGCTGGTTGGCGGATGTCAGCCACACACTGAAACCCGTGGAGGGACCACAAGAGATACTTCAGTTTGATGCAGCATGTACTCAGTAGTAAACAGATTTAAATTCATATAAGCACTGATCTTATAGCAAGATTATTAGGCCTATGAATTTTGTGGTTCTGTTAGCTCATTCTAGCTGCTTGGGAAGTCTCTACTAATCAGGGTAGTTACAGGAAGTGAATTTCAAGCTGCTTTGGTGTTTTTCCAAGCCTGATAAGTGTGCACCAGTGCCAGTGTGGACAATGCACACTTATACTCATCCCTTGCTGTTTGGGAAACTTTTGATGCTCTGGGATTGGAGGAGTTTTTTATGGAAGACCTGTGGGAACTGTCCATCACAGCCAGAAGGGCTAGGAGATTGCCAGCTTCTGCCACCAGCCTTACCCAGAGACCATGGCAGTGCAGCGATCACACATTCTTTCCTGCCAAGGGGTAGACTGCTATGCTATGGGGTCTGCCACAAAAACCTCTGCCAATGTACTGGCTGGTCTCCACAACTAAATCTGTGGACTGGAGGCTGGAATCGTGCTATTAAATTCCATGCCCCTGGTACTATGGATGTCATTGCTTAGGCTCAAGAGACTAAGAATAAAGAATTAATCTTATGAGAGAGCAATGGTCAGATGATTGATCAGGAGAAAATTGATCTAATGTCCTCACATACACACTGGCAAGTTACCAACAGCTTGGCAAAATTGTTTCTAACTCAGCTTTGTGTATCAGTTCTAGCTGGTGACAATAGCTACAAAACCCCAAGATAATATACTCTTATGAATATCATTCTATACTTATTGCTATATATTTTACTATTTACAAGTGTATTTCTTTTGTCTAGGATGTATCCCAGTAATAGCATGCTTGCCTACTATGCACAGGGCCTGGGTTCAATCTCCCCATATTACATATGCATACATCTTGAAGTGACAACAGCAACTTAAAATACTTCCAAGCCCTGAGGAACCAACCAATGGATATAAAAACCTGGTAAAGTCACCACACACAGGACTCCAAGTCATAGAACATAGAGGGTTAGTAATCAACCGATTAGCAAATCGGGATTTAAAAAGTTGAGTCTGTAAGGGTTACAGATTCTCAAGTAGTATAAAGCATGAAAGACAGAGGGCCTTCTGCATTAGGCTTATGTGTCCCCTGATGTAGGATGGAGGCATCCATTAAAAAGGACTCACATATTTCCCTTCACCTGACACTGCAATTTAGCCTCAAGTCTCTTGTCTGTGTGGCAAGAGGCCAGAATCTTGTTTATTTCACAGAGCTTCTGTGTGGGAAACACACTGTACACACCAAATTTCAACACTAAAAGGAAAGCAGTATGCAAATAGGTTGTAGCCACACTTCCCAACCTCAAGCCAAAGTATCAGGGCATCACTATTGTTTTTATAAGCATAATACTTTAGCAAAGGGGACAGGTGCTTTATAGGAATCCCAAGAGAGAGTCCATGTGCAGCATTAAGCAATATGAAAAAGAGAGGGGAGAAAAAAATCAAATTTCCCCCATGCTGACAACGGCCCAGTCGGAGGTAGCACTGATTCCAACCAAGTGTCAGGCCTCCAGAGAGCCTTGTAGACTTACTATCAGAGTTCCTGATCAACTGAACTGAAGCCTCACAAAGTGGCCACCACTAAGACTCACCCAGGAATTCCTCATATAAACAGTAGTTAATGTCAATTAACCTTTGAGAACATGGAAAGGTTGAGGAATTAACAAAGAGATAAACACAGATGTCAGACACAAGTGTGATGTTGCTGTAAATGCTATAATCACATGGTGGTTAATTTTAGTATACTAGGAACGGCTCTCATGATAAATAATCTTTCCTAAAACTGAAAGTTCATTAAAAATAGGGGCTGACTCTAATCTCTTTTCTCCATCTAGCACTCTGATTAATCCAACATCTGTGGTGAGAATATAAATATTTATTGAAGATGTCATATTGGTGCTGTGTGCATGTTTGAAGTATCAGTAAATACACTGCATTCAGCTGTGTGCTATTCAACTTCCTCAATTGAAAATTTCAGCAAAATTAATTAAATTTGTAAGTTACAATGAAATCACTCCCCTTAGAAGGATGCAAGATCTATGTGCCATATATCTGAGTGGCAGCAGCCTCACTGAAGGCACTACCAGCCCCTGAGTGGCGAGGCCATTGCACTTGTACCCCTTCATTAACCCAGCTCTCTCACTTCTCACGTCACGGCTTCCATTCAGAGAAGTCTGAGGCCCCAAAGACATGTGTGTCAGAAAATAATCTCTTCTCTGTTTAGACTACCAGATGCCTACTGAAAACTTCTTGGAGGCAGTATATGGTCACACTAATTATAACCTCAAGACTGTAGGTTGAGGGGCAAAATCTTCCCAGACCTCAGGAGCTTCGTTTGAGGACATTTATAGAGGGACTTTTGGAGAACCATATGGAACCAGTCTCTAGAAGAAGGCAGAGGGTGAGCTTGCTGCCTTTGATCCCAGGATTCTGAATCAGAAAAATTGTGAGTTTAAGAATAGCTTGATGGACATAATGTGTTCCCTGAGTCAAAAAAAAAAAGAAAGAAAGAAAAATAAAAAAGAAAAAAAAAAGAAGTTGAGCAATTAAGAGCACCCACATGGTTGTTCACAACTGCTTAGAATTCCAGTTCAAGGAAATTCAATTCTCCCTCTGACCTCCACAGGCTCCAACATGGATGTGGTGTATACAAATACACATATACATATAGAATTAAATAATAAATGTTTTTAAGTAATTAAAACAAAATAAAGAAGTATATGGTCTAGTGTATTGTTCAGTGGCTAAGAAAGCTGGCTCTACACCATGAAGACATGAATTTCTTTCTCTACCACCCACATGTAAAGCCAGAAATGGCTACTTATGCCTGTAATTCCAGAGACATAAGAAGTACTGGAGCTTCTTGGGCACTATATCAGAAAAACGGTGACCTTGAGGTTCAGTGAAAGACCCAAGGTAGAAAGAGTAACAGAATGACACAGATGATCTATGCTTTGGACACACACACACATTTTAAAGACAAGATTTGTTTTTTATTTGGGGAATTAGTGATTATTATTTTCCTATATCTATTTATCATCTACTATATCTACCTATCTCTATCTATCATCTTCTCACTTTTAATTGCTAATAAATATCATTCTTCACCTAGACTGCATTAACCTTGTTATGCCAACAAACACTTTTTTTCTCCTCCTGTCTAGACCAACACTACTTCCCTTTCATGTAATCTGTTCTCTGGAGATGAGTTCTCCTCTAAAGCAGAGACCATCCCAGGCCTGTACACAGATGCCTACCTATTTCCATATTTACACAATTGCAGACATACTTGTTCAAATTACTTTAACCCATGACGCTTTTCTCCACTACTATAGAAAAGTGACTTTCATTGTTCTTTTTAAACACTTGGAACTTTTCTTCCCTATGGCACATTTCTGTGTGTTGACTCCACTAAAAGTGAATCCCACTTATCATATGTAATGATGCCAAGTATGAGCCTTGGGTTTGAGTGAAATGGAGAACAGGAGATGGTACAAAAAGCATCTTTTATTGGCCAAGCTAACTGCCTATTGGCATATATTTTTAAAGTGATGTTTCTCCTGCTCTGATACCACAGTAATATCCAGTGTCCTGCTAATGTGAAAATTCTGCTAGAGTAGATCTAATTTGGTCAGAGAATTTACATTTTTAATAAACTCCTAGATGGTGCTGATGTTATTTGTCAATAGATCACACTTTAAGTATAAAAGGCTATATAGTAATTTTTTCTGAATTTGAGCTTAAAGGGTAAGAATGACATGATTGATTAGTGATGTCTGTCTTGAGCATAGAAATGGAGAATTCCAATACTGATTGTGCTGTACAATGATTCATAGGTTCATTGATTTATCCAACAAATTTATTGAGCATATGCTCAACCTGTGAACATGTAAATGGTTACACACATATAGATGGTAAAATAATGATTTACCCAGTCATCAGATAAAAGAACTTTTTGAAAAATCTACTGTATAATACTAATAAGTAACCAGTAATTAAAATAACTCTATTCCTTCCATATTTGAAAACATAATTTTAACAAAATTTGTATTCCTCAATGAGTTTAAGATTGCTTTTCTTATTCTATTTTTTTTTCTCCCTAGATTGTAACCTTTGAATTTATGAAGCATAATCTTTTCAGCTGTTTGGAACCTCAAAGAACCCTTTGTTCACACAATATTCAGCAAGTATTTTACTGAGTGCCCAGTAATTAGATAGGTTCATTACTTGGTGGTTTGATTGGAGGCTGTGTGTGTGTGTGTGTGTGTGTGTGTGTGTGTGTGTGTGTGTGTGTACATCCAGATATGTATGTGTACATAGAGTCTGGAGGTCAATGTCAAAATATGCCCATATTACTCTCCACATTATCTTTTGAGACCATTTTTCATTGAACCTGGAGCTCACCAGTTCAGCAACACTAGCTGACCACTGAGCTCCCAGGATCTTCATGTCTCCACCTCCCCTCCACTAGGTTATAGACTTCTGCCAGTGCACTCAGCCTTTTGAGTGGGTGCTGGGGGTTTGAACGCTGGTCCTCATGCTTATGAAGCAAGTGCTCTACTAACTGAGCCATTTGTTCAGCCCCATCCCTACTCCATGACTGCATTCCTTGAAAAAGCAAATAAGCATCAATAATAACAAACAGCAACTAAAATGATTAGAGCAAGGCAAGAGAAGATATGAGTAAGAAGAAGAAACTGTTTTTATGCTTGTGTACCAGATAGCCAGGAGAAGTCTCCCCAGCGATGGGTCACATCATGCTAAGGTCTGAGGACCGAAGCTCTGAGTCTCTGAAAGGAAGAGCTTTTACGGACAGAGAAACAATGGAGAAGAAATCCTACATGTTTGAGTGTCTGGGTCAGAGCAAGGAGGCCAATGTGGCAAATTCCCTCATTTTGACAAACAGGAAATGGGGTCCTGAAGAAAAACCTTAGTGGCAACAAAAATAACAGTGTCTCAAACAAATGCATGTCTTTTCTTTCTAAAGCCCAGAAGCACTTTGCTGGAGCAGCACAGGCCTCTCCTCTCAGCAATGATTCAAAGACCCAGGATCCTTCCATGTTGTGCCTAACATCTTCAACATGTACCTTCCAGGGTCACTTTGGGAGCCAACTTCCTATGTCTGACAAGGAGAAGCACATCACTTCTGATCTTGTTGGCCACTTCTTAGTGCACTTTTGGAAATGACCCTTATCAACCTTGACGTCTGAAGACAGTTTCAATTCTTCCAAGTCTTAGCATGAAATTATAACATTATTTATAAGTAATGCCGAGTCTTTTCTATACAAAGGCATGTTGATGATGGTGTGAAGAATGGCCATGGGTTTAGAGGCATGTTTGATGGAGTTCATTAAGTTCTAGTCAGTAATGGACATCTAGAGAGTTCACCTTTCTTAGAACTCATTATTTGAATTTTCTGTCCCACTGATTGGCCAATCAATCATGGATCCTGTGTTGCCTATGGCCTTTCCTGTCTGGTCAATCTGTGCTAAAACATTATTGTTAGGCTCCTGTAATTTTTACATTTACCTCCCTACTGCTGATAAGAGAGCCATGTATGGCACACTGTAATGTTTCTGGAGGCATGTTTGTACATGGGTGGTGACAGATCACAATACTGCTCAGTGTTATGAATAGATTCCAAATCTGGATGTTTTTATATTAGACCATACTATTTTTCGAGACCAAGGAGATGCAGAGTCTCATCTCTGAGGCAGAATCACAGACGCCCTTCCAAGAAGGCTTGGGGTATATTTGCTTTGATAAATGTGCTGAAAAGCTTTGTGTGTAAAGAAAAGCAGAGATGGCATGGAGAAAAGGGTTTTGAAAAAAGAAAAAACCACCAGTGTATTGAGAATAACTTCACAACCAAACTTTATAAATTCTATTACCAAAGAGCTGGCCAGAATCTCAGAAAAGCCAACACACAAATAAATACAAAAACCATAAAAAGGATTAGTCAAATGAACAATAGGAGAAGACTTCCAAGAATGTCTTCCTTACTGAAAAAATTACATTTTACAATGAATCATACTTGTCAAGTGCAAATACACTATTTTTAGAAAATGTATTTACATAATGAAGTACAGTTGATTTTTAAATCAATTAATGGACCTATAATCATTTTATGATCAATTTGTATTTTTTCAAGATATATTTTTACTTGTAAAATAATATTACTTTGAAAAAAGGACTGTAAAGGACAGATTGATGCCTTGGCCAAAGATACTCACCTCATCATCTCTAAAAATTGTGAATATTATATATTAAATGACAGAGAGGAATTAAGATGTAGATGAGATTGCTTGTTAATGACTGACTTCAACACATAGTTTTATCCAGATGATTCAGGTATCCCTACAGTCTTCACAGTTCCTAAAAAGCAGAGACAGAGGAAGAATTATGGTCCAACTGATGAAACATGAGAAACACTGCCAGCCACTGAAGGTTTTGAAGCTAGAGGTGAAAGATGAAGCACCCAGGAATGCCGAGGCCTCTAGGAACCAGAAAGCAAAGAAAAAGATTCTCCTATAGTGCCTTCAAAAGGAACATAGCCTGGTTGACCACTTCAGTTGAGCAAGTGAGAACCGTGTCCAACCTTTGACCTCCGGAAAAGCGAGATAACCAATTTGTTTAGTCAATATTGTTTTACAATACAATATGTCCAGGAACTTTTTACAGTGGCCACAGAAAATTCAAACAAAGAGGAAAATTTTCAAAGCCTTCAGACCACTAAAATTTAATATAAATCTCCACTCACACTTTTAAAAGTACAATAGAAAATTGGTTTTTGCAGTATCAATAAAACCAGGAATTACAAGAAAGAACAAATCAGAAAGACCCTCATAAGTTACTACTTATTTCCTGATGCAAAAAAAGATCTACAGCTTAGAAGAGCACATGTAATTTATGCTCTACTCTTCTTGAGCTGTATGTAGTCCTTCACTGTTTTCAATGATGTAAAGTGTCATGCCATAAGAAAAATGTGATGAAGAACTAACTACCTCCGAGAAAGAATGAGGTACCTTAGACATGCCCTGCGCTGTTCTGTTACTTTGACATTGTCCTGAGTTCTGGTGTCATATTCATTTTTAGACCATGATATAATGTTTACTTCAGTTCTTAGATGACAAGCCATAGAATATCAAGCAAGTAGACTGTGACAAGGAAACTGTTCCCAGGATGATGGCAAAATCCCAGATGTTCAGCCTTCATCTGATGCATGGGAGTAGGCTCTGCGGAAGAGAGGCTCGAACTCATCAGTATCATTAAATCATTGAAGTTCTTCAGTTCTTTACCTACAAGAACCTCCAAACCCTACATTCCACACACACTGTCCTTAACTACAAATAAGAAAATTAAGCAAATAAATGGTAAGTCCTTTAGGACATGGAGGCAAGTTGTGAATACTCTACTATCAAAGGCATTATCCACAAATGGTCACGAGAGATTTCTGGTTGGTCATGCCCTGAATGAACAGGTCACTCTGAAAAGTATGCTACTTCTGGCTACTATGACAGGGGCATGGGGAGAGAAGCCAAGACCCTGTGTTCTCAAGTCCAGGTGTTGATCTCTGAAAATCTAGGTTTCCTAGACTAAAACTAAGGGTCTATATTTGCAGATTTAGTAACTGAGTTGATAATAGGTATTAAATAGTGTTGAATCTCAAAGTAAGGAAGATATTTTCTTTTCAATGTTCCTTTAAGCTTTTCTGTAAAGGTCAAGGTAAAAATCTAAGCTTGGTACTTGCATATATTTGACAGTTCCTTAATACCAGCAAATCTTCCTTTCAATAGAGAGCCAGGGTTTAATTTCAAAGCCTTCCAAAAGTAATCTCTAGCTAAAATTTAACTATTACCTTCTCTTTGTTGCATTTGATTTTATATATTTATAACACATAAAACTTGTTTCTTTACACTTAAGACATAATATAGTATATTCAAGGAATAACGTAGTTTATTTAAATAAAAAGAAGGTAATTTAAATATAAATATAAATGGGGAATAACTACACAAATAGGAATATTTTTACAACTCTGTACCTGACCTCTAGTTAAAGAAATAATATGATAAATTACTTGCAGTGTTCTTTACCATTCTAACACTCCATCATTGTGGTAACCTTTTGGCATAGTCTACATTTCATTTAAACATTAAGATAATCTCTGGAATTCTATTAATGAGTTAATGTACATATTTCTTCTTTCCACTAAAAACACAGGAAAATGTACATGGATCATCCATATGTATCTAGTGAACACATGACTTCTTGCTTCTCTTACATGTGAATGTTTCTGTACTGAAAAAAAAATACAAATTGAAATTTTAAATTGAATTAAGATAACAGTGTGGTTTCTCTGTTATTGATTTCTCCAGAAATAACCTACAGAAATTTAACAAATGATGAGTCCAGCACAGGTCAGACAATGAATATGTAGACAACCACAGATGGTTAAATGTTTCTGAGAACTTCTGCATCTCTAAATTGGGTATCTCTTATTGTTATTAAAAAAGATAGCTTTATAGTGAAAAGTATATCTCTTGGGATTGGAGAGCTGGCTGAGCAGCTCAGAACATTTGCAGCACTGAGAGAGAACCTGACTCTGTCCCCAGGATCATGTCAAGCAGCTCATAATGTCTCTGCTCCAGCTCCAAGGGATCCAACACTCTCTTCTGTCTTCCACAGGAACACGCACACATGGTACACACAGAGAAGCAGTCACATATGTATTCATGTCAATTAAAAATAAATAATTTTTTTAAAAAAAACTATGTTTTGACTCTTAGTTTTACTGTTATGTGTATTGAGCCTCATCTGATGAAAGCCTTCTTGAGGGCAGAATTTTGACATTGCAAAGAGCATCATGACAAGGTAAAAGCTGAGTACACATGTGTATCTCTTCCTCCTCCACCTCCTCCTTCTCATCCTCTTCCTCCTTTTCCTCCTAAAGTTTGTATAGTTTTCTAGTGATATCACAAAATATCTTCAGAAAATGACAAAATATTCCCTTAATCATTCCATATAACCAACACTAGTCTATATTACTACTTTAAACCAAAGTCTAGTCCTTGTCAGGGTTTACATGTAAAATATCTACTACTGACTGGCATGTTCATGTGTTTGAACACATGGTTCTCATCATGTCTGTTAGGAGATTATGGGGCTGTTAGTGTCTGGGACCTGAGCCTTGTGCAGCTTAGTCTTCTTTCTGTCATGTCCCTTTGTCTGCTGTGATGATGTGAGCAAATACCTTCCAAATGTCCTTGTTACCTTTAGGTTTCCCCACCATAGATGACTGTTATCTTCAAACCAAGTGCTAAATTTAAAAAAAAAAAAGCCCCATCTCCGTTAACTTACTGCTTCTTAGGCATTTGGTTAGTGATGAGAAAAGCGATTCACATATAAAATTGGTATGAGAAGTGGCATCATTTCTTGTTATAAATTTGACCTTGTGGTTCCATGAACTATTTGTAGAAGGAGTGTGGAAGAATTTAGGAATGTGGATTAGAGCAGGGCTCCTGAAACTCTTTTCACTCAAGATTCCTTTTCACACAGAAAACCTTTATATGGCCCCAGACATATGTAGGTATAAAATAAGTTTGCAGACCAAACATTTACTGATGATAAATCATAAAGAAATTTATTTTAAAATTATACTTTGTTATACATACTCATATTACATATAACTTTATTATATTAAAGCCTTAAAAATTTAAATACTAATTTAGCTATGTTGTAGCATTGAATTCTTCTATACAATGACATCTCTCTCTTTTTAATTTTTTTAAGTCCACTAGTGAGTGAGTATATCCCCTGCTTCTCTTTCTGGGATTGTGATATCTCGCTGAGAAGGATATGGTACTGGCATAAAAACTGACTTCTGGATCAATGGAATCCAAATGAAGACCTAGACATTAACCTACACACCTGTGAACACTAGATTTTTGACAAAGAGGCCAAAAGTATTCAAAGAAAGAAAGATAATATCTTCAACAAATGGTGTTGGCATAACTGGGTGGTAGTGTATAGAAGAAATGAAAATAGATCCAAACCTATCACCTTGCACAAAATTTAAATCCAAGTGGATGAAAGACCTCAACATAAACCCAGATACACTGAACTTACTAGAAAAGAAAGTGGCAAATACCCTCCAACAAATTGGCACTGATGACCACTTCCTAAATATAATACTAGTAGCACAGACACTAAGAACAACAATTAATAAGTGGGACCTCCTGAAACTGAGAAGCTTCTGTAAGGCCAAAGACACAGTCAATAAAACAAAATGCCAGCCTACAGAATGGGAAAAGATTTTTACCAACTCTACAAGTGACAGAGGATTGATCTCTAAAATATGTAGAGAACTCAAGAAACTAGAGCCCAAAACCCTTAAAAGCCCAATTAAAAATGGGGTTCAGAACTAAAAAGCGAATTCTCATCAGAAGAATTACAAATGGCTGAAAGGCACATGAAAAAGTGCTCAACATATTTATTATTATTATTATAAATAAAGAAGTCATATTTTCTATCCTTCTTTAGCCATCAGAGAAATGCAAATCAAAACAACTTTGAGATACCACCTAACACCTGTCAGAATGGCTAAAATTAAAAACACAGATGACAGCCTATGCTGGAGAGGATGCAGAACAAGGGGAACACTCCTCCATTGTTGGTGGGAGTGTAAACTTGTTCAGCCACATTCCAAAAACTGGGAACCAATCTCCCCAAGGATCCAGCAATACCACTTCTGGGCATATACCCTAAAGATGCACATTCACACCCTAAAAGCATTAGCTCAACTATGTTCAACTAATAATAGCAGCATTATTAGTAATAGCAAGAACCTAGAAACAACCTAGATGCCCCTCAGCTGAGGAATAGATTAACAAGCTGTGGTACACCTACACAATGGAGTACTGCTCAGCAGTAAGAAAAAATGATACTCTAAAATTTGCAGGCAAATGGATGGATATGGAGAATATCCTCCTGAGCAAGGTATCACAATCCCAGAAAGAGAATCAGGGGATGTACTCATTAGTGGACTTTAAAATATATATATATATATATAGAGAGAGAGATATCATTGTACACAAGAACTCAAGGCTAGAACATAGCTAAACGACACACTGCCTCACTTCTGCATTGATGGCCTCTAGCAGAGGGGTGGGTAAGGAAAGACTTGTTTTCTTTAAGGGTCTGGCCACAGGGAGTTTAATTATGCTTCAGTAAGTAAATGAGCAACATGAATGGGCAATTTTGTAGATGAGGAGATCATAAGAGTGAGCATGATTCCGAGTCATTTGATATCTGAGTTTGATGGGGTGCATGATGTAAAAACACAAAATAATAAATATATTAAAAAATTTAAAAAAGAAATACTATGATTAATATCAGGATTTCACTGGCTTTGTAACTTTTAAAAGCTTGTTTATTTTTTAAGTTTTATGGAATTATATGATATGTATTTGTCTTAGTTTTTTAAGTTATAGTAGAATTCTGTGCTAAGTCCATATTTTCTTGTGTTTGTTTCCATTATTGCTGGTTTTTATTTTTAGTATGGAGTATTTTATTAGTATTTCAAGCAGGTTACAAAGTATGCATTTTTTAAAATCATTCATTGAATTTACGTTTAGTTTTGCTAACTAAAATGTCACCAGTTGTTTTCAGAATCTCCAATTTATCGAAACAAACTTATAATGTATATATGTCTTTATGATTTTCTGGAATTTCATCCATATCTGTTACAATGTTTCCCTTTCAATTTCTAGTTTTATTGAAGTAGGTCTTCCCTTTTTTGTTTAATTTGGTTAAGAATTTGCCAATTGGGGCTGGAGAGATGGCTCAGCGGTTAAGAGCACCATCTGCTCTTCCAGAGGACCCGGGTTCAATTCCCAGCACCCACATGGCAGCTCACAACTGTCTGTAGTTCCAGTTCCAGGCAAACATCAAGGCAAATAAATAAATAAATAAAGTTTAAAAAAAAAAAAAGAATTTGCCAATTATGCTTAATCCATAAAAAAGTATAAATAAATAAATAAATAAACATACATTTATGCTCTGGGGAAAAAAAGTCTGTCCTAACACAATAGCAAAACTCATTTAATTTTTTTATAAAGTTCAAGTCAAGAATTCAGGCAATAATTTTTAAAGTCAAATAATATTACCAATAAAAGACATGGTTAGTAAGTCAAAATCAAAAACACATTAAAAGCATTTTCTGTAATTCAACTAATACATTGTATAAAATTAGAACACCTTAAATGTTGGAAAAGCCACTTTGATTCCTAGGATATGAAAGTCTCACACCTGAGTTGGTGTGTTCCAGGTAATACTATCAACAGAAACCTTTGACAACATGATCAGTACAAAGTGTGGATAATATGTGTTCAGTCCCAGACTATATTTTAGTTATATAATGTAATGGCACAGACAGAAACACCTTAGATTTGTTACACATTTAATTATTTTTGTTGTTGTTGCATATTTAAAAGAATTTACCATTTCCATTGTTCATCACCTCCACATTCAGTTATGCAACTCTTTATGTGACCATGAGCCAATATTTAAGAAGTTGAGGAGCTAGAGAAACCCTAGAATACTGCAACTGGAACTTAATGCACCTGTAGTGGAAGAGTGGAAGGCAAGAATGGCAACAGAAATGCACACAGAGCAACTGGATGCAAGGAGTTTCAGAGGGAAAGAAGGCTTTTAATGGGAACCAATCCAGAGCCCACAAATTTTATATCCTGACAAAGAATCTGGTTACACTTGCCCTATCCTAAAAACATAACTGAACTGGAGAAGAATTCAAAAGTAATGGACTAGGTTGTTTGGCAGGAGAAGTATGAAGGCAATATAATATGCAGGCAGTGCATAGCTATTGTATACCACATTTTCCCAGCTTTACAATGAAAGACAGCAGAAAGTCCAGCAGAGAGATGTATAATACTTGCAATTTGTTGGGAAAAAGGGGGAGTGTGCATCCATCAATATGAATAGAATTGTTTAGAGTGGTGAAGAAAGGAGACTGAAATTGGAAACAGGGCAGGTTAGGACAAATTAGGTGTAATTGCTAAAGATATTAGCAACATTAACAAGCAACATAAGGCATCATGAGGGCAAGCCCCCGCTCATAAAGAACTCTGAAATATAGCAGTGCAAATCCATCTGAAAGAAGTCTCTCTGAAAAGATAGACCCTGCTGGAAATGGCTATCCAGATAAGTGTCTTTTTAGGCTCAGCCACAAAAGCACACAGAAGCTATTGCAGTTACGTAGGTTAATGTCTTTGAACACTTGTCCATAGCTAGTGGTACTGTTTGGGGAGGTTTAGGTGAAGGAAATGGGTGGCTACAGAATGGACCTTGCAACTTACAGCTTAGACCTGCTTTCTGTTCTACCTTTGCTGAGACATGAGCAAGTTGCTGCCAAAAGCTCCTACTACCATAAAGTGGCCTGTCTGAGTGTATAATGCAGCATCATTTCCTCAAACTGTGAGCTAAAATTACCCTATCCTACCTCACATTGCTTCATGTTAAGTATTTGCTCACAATGGGAAAAGTAGATAATGCAGTCTCCTCTCTTTGTAGTGAGGCCAGTCAACCTTCAAAGAGCCTAGAGATTAAGATGGAGAGTTGGGTTTCAAAAAATAGGCAGCATAATTCCATAAATAAAACTAATCTATAGAAAATAGTCTGTCCAAAATGAAACTAATTCTAATCTAGCTTGCTAGCAAGACCTCCTTGTTTTCTAATTTACTGTAACCCTTGAGAAAACTGAAAAGGTAAATGTCTGTAGTCATTTTCTCAGATCCTACACACCTTTATATATGTGCACTATAATTTGTAATTTCTTTTTTAATTTTTATTTTAAAATAAAATTCTTTTTTTTCCTTGTATATAATTTAAAGTGTTTTCTTTCTTTCCCTCTTTCCTGTAAGAGGGAAAAATATATTTCACTCTTACGTTGCTTCCACATCACAAGATTTTAATCTACAGACCAATCTTAGCATTGCATAGTTGTGGTGATATGTTACATATTTAATAAAACCTGAAATATCAAGAGACAACACATAGTCAAAACCTAGGCAGACAGCTCAAGAATTTCTTGATCTTTGAGTACCAGTTCAAGGCTGACTATCAAATAGAGTAGTTCCTGCCTTTAATCCTAACCTGGATGGGATACAGCTGGTGAGAAGGATACTTAAGGAAACCGGCGGAGGCAGAGGCGACCAGGAGTGAGGCTGAGGAAGTTAAAAGACAGCTGGGTGAGATTTGACTGTGGTGTTTCCTCTCTTTGATATGTCAGCCTTTCCCTGATATTTGGCTCTGAGTCTCTTTCAATGCAATCTAAATTCGTGCTACACATAGTCAGGATGATGAACTGGTCAAAAGCTGGACAGGAAAGAAGAGTTGTAAAGCACAGAACCTGGGGCTAAAGATATAGCTCAGTTGGGAGAGGTTGTTTAGTATGTACAAATCCCAGCATTTCACCCCACAGCATCATATAAACCCATCGTGGTCATGGGTGGAGATACACACCTGTAGCCTCAGCAGGCAGGAGATACAGGCAGGAGGATCATATGTTCCAGACCATCCACAGTTGTGGCATGTGGTGTGTGTGCGCGCGCGCGCGCGTGCGCGTGTGTGTGTGTGTGTGTGTGTGTGTGTGTGTGTGTGTGTGTGTGTATTTGTACATATGCCAGCCTAGGAAATGTAAGACTCGGTCTCACCCAACAACAACAAAAATACAGCTCTGCCTCGAGAGACTTAAAGAAGAACATGTTCCATTTTGCGGGGAGGAGGAAGTAGAGAAAGATTTGCTCAAAGTGTTCAAAACAAGTAGAAATTAAGTCATTCATGAATCTGCTCCCCATCACTCCACTGCTCAGATCCTTTAAGTGAGTTGGATAAAGTATGTACTCATTAGAATGAAAAGAAGCTGGGACTGGAGAGGTGGCTCAGCTGCTACAAAAATACTTGCTGTGAAGCATGAAGGGCTCAGTTCAAACCCTTAGCCCTCACAGGAAAGCCCTGTGCTCACCTGTGACCTCAGCATGGGCGTTGGGGCCATACCTATGACCTCAGCATGAGGGGTTGGAGACTACACCTACATGACCTCAGCATGGGAGGTCAGGCACACCTCTAACCTCAACATGAGGGCTAGGGTGTGCCTATGAACTCAGCATGGGGAAATCGGGGAGCAACTACCTTCTTAGCGTGGGTGTTTGGGGTGTACCTATGACCTCAGCATGAAGGATCAGGCAGACCTGTAACCCTCAGCATGAAGGCTGAGGTGCGCCTATAACCTCAGCATGGGGACTTGGGGCTCTCCTATGGCCTCAGCATGGGGGGCTGGGGAGCACCCATAACTTCAGCATGGGAGTGTTGGGGAATGAAAGCAGGAGGGAACTGGAGCTTAGTTAGTGCTCATCAGTCTAACTCCAGGTTCAGAGAGAGAGATTGTGTCTCACGGAAATGACGCAGAGAGCAACAGACCCAGTTTCCTCCTCTAACCTACAGTTTCACAGGTTCATGTGCATATAACCCACACCCACAAACATGTCTATAAAAATTGTAAAGTAAAAAGAGAAATTATAAGAAAATGATGACAGGCAAAATGCATCCCAGTAGAGCTTTAAGAATTACTTTTATAAAACTGAAATATAAAACCTAAACTAAAAACACATTCCATGCATCATACAAAAACAATGGCAAAAGAGAAAATGTAGGACACCATGGGAATTGGGCACGCTGGGCAGAGGGTTCTAAAGCCAAATTTACTCTTTCAAACACATGTTGCAAAAGATCAATATTTTTTTTTTGCCATAGCCCTTTATTTTTCTAACATTGCTAATTAACCTGATGGGAGGGACACAGGCAAACTGGCTGGCTCAGTGGGGCTTCGGAGGAGGACTTGATGAGGACATGGTTTTCCAACAGTGGGCTGAAATGTGTTGTGTATCAGCCTTTACTGGGCTTTCTCCTCTGGCTCCCAGGGCTCACTTCCCAAAGCCCCCGCCATTGGATGTACATTTCGTTTGAGGTATTTTGGAAGGTCACACACTTATATATATCAACATGATGATTCTGAAAGCTTTAAGAAATAGATGACGAGTTAGCCATAGGAATTGTGAAGGACATTTTCTAAAGCCCAGCTAGCTAATCTCCTATGTATCATGATGCCATGTTTGGCAGTAGGAGGTAGAGAGTTTTAAACAGTAATTTATCTGGATGCTGATGGGTGGCTAATTCTGCTGGCTCACTTTGTTTAAAGCTGAACTTAAAACAAAACAAAATAAAATTTAAAAAAGTAATCCCTTCCCCTCTTGGGAACTCATTAGTGGGTAACTTGAATGCTAAAAAAGCCATCTCCAAGCACCATGTGAACTTCATTTAAAATCTCAATTTACCTTTCACACTTGAATTTATCATCAGGCATCTCAGAAATGTGCCAATTTGTAGTTGTTAGAAATGAGTATGGTTTCCTATTTCCTGAACTTGGCTTTCCAAATCAGTTCTCAAAATGTTCAGGCAGTTCTTAGTGTGATGACAATAGAAAATGGCTGTTTTCTTTTGCTCTCTATTATCCACTTCTAGGAAACAAGACACCAAGACTTCAAGTCATCAACCCAGTCTTCTGTTGTTGAGAATGCATAATCTCTCTTTACATTTCTTCTGCTGTATAAATTTACTGGTCACTACATTGAACACTATTAGATAACAAAGGAGGGGTTTTTTTTAAGTCCCTTAATTGCCACTCTGAGACATTCAAATACCCTCCATATAGAGTAAGTTCGAGGGCACTTTGTTCATATTCTTATTATGATCTTTAATGTGTAGTCATGGTTAAGGCAGCCACCTCAAAGCAAGTTGAAAGTCACCTGTGTCTATTAACATAAAGTTTGTGTAAGTAATATATTGCCTAATTTACGAATCTGGTTAACAACACATTCAGGAGGTTCATTAGAAATTTCTAAATGGCTTGCTTTTGAAGTGTGAAGTTCAGGCATATAAATTGCCTTTATGAGAAAACGCATATGATGGTAGTGATTAATTCAACATAGGAAACCTGTTATTAAAAATAAAACATTCAATGATTCTCACATTCCCGGGAATAGTTATATTTGTGTGTGCAAATGGAAAAGCATCTCAATTTTTTTCATTAAAATCTAGACTTTTCTAAATATTATTTTCATAAAATAAATATCATGGTGCAAGTAATAATAGGTGTATCTGGAAGGAGAAAGCACTTTTATTTTTCTAATTAATTTTGTAATCAAGATAGATATCTTCTTCTGTGGTGTCTGGCTCCTTTTGTTCTCTCTCTAATAGCTATGGTTTCCGATATGTAGCAGCTTTTCCTAGCAGGGGGTGGTATCAATGGCATTTCAAATAAGAATTTTCCTCTCCTCGGTCCTAAACCCTAGAGCATTTCCTTTTTCTGCATCCTTCTTTCAAAAGAAAATGTATGGGCAATGCGAATACAGCCTTCAGCTTTGGAGTCTCATTTCTGTTCCCAGAAGATGGCTGCAAAGAATGAAGGTCCCCAGATCATTTTTCTGGGTGCTCATACTTCTGCCACTCAAGTTTTTAATTATAAAGTGACATCTAATAAAGCAGAATTGTCAGAGAGCTGTAGCAACTACACTTGCCTTGCAGTTTTCACTGTGGACCCGCTCCGTCAAAAACCTGCCCTGCCGATCATTTTTAATTAAATAAACGGCAAGCCCTCCCAGACCAAGAATTACAATGAAAATCGGCTTTTCAGTGGAGCAGCTGTGTAAACGGGCTTTAAAATTAGCCACTTCCAAGCTGTGTTTTACAGCTTCCATGTGTCTTCCATGGCCCATGTCAGAATGAGAAAATGAATTTTTTCAAGAACATCCCAGTCATTTGGGGTCCAATCCATTTTAATGGTGTCATAGCTAACTCAAATCTCTCAGTCCTGAGTAGTTGGGCCCAAGGAGACATGATCAAAAGGTGCCATATGAGCAGAGTGTTTGCTTTAATTTAGATGGTGTTGACAGAGCGGTGGGTACTGTAATAAAGCCACCTGGCCTCTTGCCCAGGGGATGTAAAATCTAAACAAGACAAACAAGAATCTAATGAACAACTTGGGCTGACAGCAGTGGAGACGAAGATTCCAGACTTCCAAGGAAAGTTTCTGAGGATGAGGAGAAGGACTGTCTATAACTATTTCTCATGCCTCACTCTGTAGGGCCCTCAGTATTGTGACCCCTCTCTATACAGTCACCCCCACAAAACCCTAAACCGAGATTTACTTCTCTTCTGACCTATGTTACCACCAGGATGTCTCGGAGGATTAAGATGAGAGACAGTAAAGAGACAGGTGTCACAGGACTCAACAGACAAAAGGTGGGGATGGGTTTGGTATCACCCAGTATAACGTGAGCAATCTTTTAATGTGCATCTCTGAGAGCACAGAAATTCACATAGAACCACAAGTAAGCAGTCCAGTTTCCGGTGAGCGCTCGCCTCTTTCCTTTGTTAGTGATAGAGTGTCACTGACCACGTATGTAGCCTCAGGTAATCTCTAGATTCGCATCACATTTGAAGAGAAAGCTGTGAATTGTCAAATATTCCAAGTAGGAACAAAGTCAAGTTGAAACACTTTGTTTCCTGAAACCAAATACACGTCAGAAGACAATAGACTCTGATCCTTATTTTTGTATAGCTCACTGTGATTTTGTTTCTCATCCTAAGAATAATTTACTTTAGATCTAATGTGTTCACAACACCACAATCTTCATGTCATGTTGACAATGAGCTCTTATTAGCTTGTCATTTAAGAAGCGGGTGGTCAGCTAAGACTCCTGGAGAGCCTGAACTGGCCTTCTCCGGTAATAGATTGGTGACTACCCTAATTGTTATCTGAGAACTACAGAGACCCACAGCTAAACACTGGGATGAGCTCCTGGAGTCCAATCAAAGAGAGGGAGATGGGGGGCTACGTGCAACCTGCAACCCGCAACCCACATCCCTCAACCTGCAAAGACAGCTAACACAGGCTCCTGGGAGCTCACATACTCTGGACCAATCGCCAAGAAGCTGCATGGGACCTACCTAGATCCTCTACATATGTGTGGCCGTTGTGTAGCTTGGTCTCTTTGTGGGAATCCTAGCGGGAGCAGGGGCTGTCCCTAACACTTAGGCTGGCTTCCAGAAACCTGTTCTTCATACTGGGATGCCTTGCTCAGTCTTAATACAAAGGGAAGGGCTTAGTCCTACCTCAATTCGATATGCCATGTTCTGTTGATACCTTTTTATGAACAGAAAGAAAGAAGGAATGGATGGGGCAGAGGGCAGATGGGGGAGGAGATGGGAAGGAAGGGGGGAGGGGAACTTCAGGAGGGATGTAAAAATAAATTAAAAATTTAATTAGTAAATAGAAAAAAGTTAATATTTTTTAATTTAGAAAGAAGAAGCAAGTGTCTAGGTGGTGTCTGGAGCAACTATCACTAGTATCCACTTTTATGTTCAAAAGTGACTTGGTTTGAATGATAAATTAAATGGTCACTTTATAGACAGCAAAATGTATTGTACAAACTCTGGGACAAAAATCTTGATTTTAATACCAGTCACCATCCTTTAGAAGCTATGTGGTAGTCATTGAAGGGAAATGATTTAACCTCAGTGATAGACAATTTATATCAACTGAACTGGCTGTCAGATGTCCACATAATTTCTTAATATTACTGAGGGTATGAAGATGCTTCCAGGAGATGATGGTAACACTGGAGCTGATAGCTATATGAAGCAGGTGTGTTGTTCCCTACCTTCCTCCCCCCCCCAATTCCCACATTCCTCATACTCCCCCCCCACATGTCCAATGCAGATAGACATCAGCCAGGCTTATGGTAAAAGGGTATAGAAAAGCTGTCAGTTCTTCACCATGGACACTGGGACCTCCTGTCTTCAAGGGTCCACAACCCTTAGATATTCTATATCCTAAGATCTCTGGCTTTCAGGTGTTTGAACACCATCATCAGCTTATCTGCAGGTTTCTTACCTACAGTTCTCAGGCTGCAGGAGATCTCAGCCTCCACAAACATTTGAGTCTTGTAATAAATCACTTCCTAGACAGGTATATTATTATATACACTTAATTCTGCTTTGGTAAAACTGATACAACTTGCTTGTGCTCCAGTTTCTTCATCTGTGAAAATTAACAGCACACGACTAGGGTGGTCACAAGCATAGAATGAGGTCACATGTGTGCAGCATCGGAAACAGTTCTTTACTGTCACTGTTACTTCTGGTAATTCCCAATTTGTTTTTAATTCATTCTTTAGTTTTTTGATAAAACTTTATTTAGGTCATTAAGAGCAGAAAACTATAGAACATTGTTTTATACAAAAATCACTTTGGAATTACCTAATTTCCAATTGCTTCAGGGAGGATAAGATAATTGAGCTCAAAATAAGTAACAACTTTATAAATTAATTCTGTCCCTCTGCAGTCTAGGTAGGCCTAGCTTAATAAAGTTCAAACTCAAATTCAAGAGGTAACTGACTGACCATCAACATATGTGATGGATCCTGTATCTAACTTATCTAACTGGTGATCTCCAAAGTCATGATCAGTACAAAGGTTCTACGTTCTGGGGTGAGGATATAGCTCAGTGTTGGAATGGTTAAGTTTAAAAAAAAAACACTGGTTTTAGTCTTCACTACTGCAATAAAAAAAGGTGTACATTTATATCATTTCCATTTTTAGGCAGAACATCGCATGTTGAACAGATCCCTTCCATTTCTTACATACTCATATGCCCTCTTTGCTGTGTTTAGCATTGTGGACTCACCCTGTATTCTGCCCTAGAAAACTCTTCAGCCTGTCTGTCAGTTTATCACTGTCTCTATAGAGATAAAGCTTTCCAAGTAAAGATTCAAAACCCACAAGAAATGCACAGAAAAATGCCAAGATTCCTCAGACTTCAAAATAATAGAGAAAACATAAGATGTTGAAAGGATACAAGAAACTTTGTAGGAAGAAAAGTTGTAAATGTTTAATGTATCTTACAAAGTCTTTTTGGAAGAAATTTGTACTATTAAAATGCAGTTTGTTTGCATTAAAGTATTTAAATGTTATTCCGTTAATATAAAATACATATTCTTACTTCTTCCTTGATGCAAAGGCACACTGAGAATTATGTGATCGTGTGTAACTTGTTAAATGCAAATTGCCTATTAAATATTCATATACCATATTTGCATTTTAAAATCATAATTTTTAAAAGGAAGCACATATAAGAGGAATAAAATCTAAAGTGCATTATAGTAAAGACTAACTCCAAGGAAAAAATTTAATATGCATGATAGACAGAAATTTCTACTGCTACTGGCAAGACAACTAGAGAAATGTGCACAGATTTGAGATTTGAGGATTACATATAGTGATGGATTAGAAGCTGGAGCCAAATGGCATGCATCGAGGTGGTTAGTCTTAACCCCTTCACTTTAGGGAAGGACATCCAGTGGTTCAAAGAAGCTAAGTGCCCTGCACTTCAGTAGACCAAAGGCAACAGATGCCAGTTAGATTCTATGACAGATGTCCAAACAGTTTAGATGCCCTGTACCCTGCATCTTTTCAATTGACACTCAGCCCAGCTCTTTCTGATTACTTATTAGGTAGACTGAATAGAATCCAGCAATAGAAAATTAAAAGTCATTAAGAACACGAAGTGACTAATAGACAAATGGTAATGTCTGATGCTGGCTGAGATATCCTGGTATATACTCATACACTTCTGGCAACAATTTGAATGAGTATAGCTCTTTAGAAAGCAGTTTGGCAATCTTTATCAGAAGACCTTAGCATGTTCATGTATTTCTTCACAGTAATTCCAAATTAAGTACAAGGAAATAATACTAAAATTGAAAAAGCCTATGCATATAAAACTTTACAATATTATATCCAAAAAATTGGAAATGGCTTAAACTTGCAATTAAGGAATAGCTAATGAAAATATGATTTATTTGCTACATCAAAATTTCAGCATAAATAAAATGATAGTTAAGAGCTGGAGAAATGCCTCCATGGTTAAGAGCACTCGTTTCTCTTGCAGAGGACCAGGGTTTGGTTTCCAGAAATCAAGTGGTGGCTCACCAAGGTCTGTAACTCCAGTCCTAAGGGATCTAATGCCTTCTTCTGAGATCCATGGGCATCAAGCACACAGATGATACATATACTTCCATGTAGGCAAAACACTCATACACATAAAATAATAAAATAAATGAACATAAACCTCAAAAATAAGCATATATACATATATATATACATAGCATAAAGTTAAGAATGCAATGATATTTTAAGAATGACAGAACCTATAATAAAACATGAGAGTTATGTAATATCTACTTAGATTCACCCAAAAACCATATTAAAGCAACAAAGACACATCTAGTGAGAGTATGATATCAACATCTAAGTTATCTCCATGAGAAAATTGCTGCAAAGTCTTAAGCCAGTGGTTACAAACTGCACTGTGAGAATTTCCTCATTTTGAGAATTTGTTAAACACTCATATACAAATTGGTAGGTCCGGGACAGGGTCCAAGGAAGGACAATCTCAGCCAGGCATTCTTTGTCTTGATGTTCCAAGAATAAGGATTCTTTCTGCTTCTTTACATGTCCCTTCTTGTAGGCTTCAGGGGTTGCCACACTAACTTCAGCCTGACTTGAAGCTGGGGAAACTCTTGCATTTGATCTTGTACCTTGTTCTATGAATGTTCCACTTCAAAGCTAATGAGGCAGAATTATCAGCTAATTTTTGCCCTGGTTTTGTCATGTTTTTATTGCTTTGTTGAATTTTAGAATTTATTTTTAAAAATTTAAACCAGGTGCTTTTCTGAACCATCACTAACTCTCAATGCAAGAAAACTGTTTAGTTGATAAACAACTGTCCTGAGACTATCAGGGATTCACTCTCTGGAGAGAAGTTAGAAGAGGAGCAGATGAAAGTGTAGCAGGAGCTGGGAGTGGTTCCCCAAAGTAAGGTGCTTCAGCTTCCCCGGCAGGGTGCTTTGAACTGAAGCACATCTAAAGGCCTTAGAAGCAGTCTCCTTCTGATCCCCTGCACTTTTGGCTTACCTCCAAGGCAGACCATAAAAGCTAAATTTCCCTCTCTTTCAAAGTGGATCATATAAAGTAGATCCATTCTT
Source organism: Sigmodon hispidus (assembly GCA_004025045.1). Classification (NCBI taxonomy): domain Eukaryota; kingdom Metazoa; phylum Chordata; class Mammalia; order Rodentia; family Cricetidae; genus Sigmodon; species Sigmodon hispidus. The sequence goes on from PVIH01005090.1 coordinate 37,964, forward strand.
CCCCAAAGGCAGGATAAGCCACCAAATATTATTCTCACTTTTTCCTACCTTCTTGTGTAAAGTTGATCATAAAGAAATTTTCTGACCAGCTTTATCTATCCAATAGACCACAGGACCTTCCTTCCAGAGGGATTCTGTCTCACACTCCAAAAGAAGGATTTTTACACTGAGTTGCTATGAAGACTTTTGATAGGTCTCACTGAGTCACCTCTCCCAGATTCTATCATTAAGTTACACTCATTTTGTCCAATCACATTTCTATATGTGCCCATTCTTTTTTGAACCTAAATATAAAATTGGACCATTACCCAGATCTCTAAGTCTTTCTTTATGAATATCCTTATGTCATATAAAGTTTTGAGTAATCAAATATGCTTTCTGTTCATCTTATTAATCTCCTCTTCTTAAATGGATGACATTTATGATCTATGATACGGGAAGAAAGGTATACTAGTATACTTTTTTAAAGTGATGTAACTTCGGGTCTGTTTATTAATGGAACTTTATTGTGGCTCTGTGAGTTTGACAGATTTCTAGAACCATTTATAAAATAAATGATTACCTTCAACAATAAGTGACTCTGATATCTGTTCCGTTCTAACAGCTAAATGTACAGAAGGAGCTCCCCATTAAGTAAATGAAGGCATAGAAAGATAAAAGAATGCAAACAACTCAACCTCACATGGTATCACTAAGCAAAGAGAGAAATGAACCCAATGGATGTACTGAACCAAATGCCAATGGACAGCTGAAAGAATGGCTGAACCTGGTGCTCACACGTTAAGTGTGGACTTTAAAAGGGAGCAGAGCAATAAACTTGGCAATACTCCTTCATTTGAGAAGATGTAAACTCAAGCCCTCAGGGCTTCCACAGAATTAAAACCAGTTATTCATGGGCTCACAATCAAAGCTCATAAACACCATGAAACAAGCCTTCATGAGTAAGAGTCAATAGATTATTTTAAAGCCACTAAGAGCTTTGGAAATATTAGATATGTGTTAAATCTTGAGCATAATGTATGACATATAGATATTTGGAATCGCTGAGGAAGAGAAACAAGATGAACCTTTTTTTTTTTTAAAGTTTGAAACTAGGTATGGTGGCTCAACACTTAAGAGGCTAGACAAGAAGATTGTTCTGAGTGTAAGGCTATCCTGGAATACACAGTGAGTTCCTGGCCATCCTGGGTTAATAGTGATAGCATAGAAGTTGACTGTTACTACATACAAAAATGAATGAAGAAGGAAAATTTATAATGCAAAACAAAATTGTAAAGAAAGGCAGGTCTAAAACTGTAGGTCTACAACAAAGCACACAAGGACACAGTTCAACATTAACAATTAGAGGGAAAGAATTATGTAATAGGCAATGACGGCCTGCACACCACTCAGATGGAAAATGTACACGTTGTGTTCTGTGTGTGTATTTATGTGTATATTTAATTTCTATAGATATTGACATACTAATGAATTTAGACATCAGTGGATTGTTAAAGTTTTTATCGTACAATTACAAAGGAAAAAATGGGGCTGGTGCCAGCCTGACAACCTTAGTCTGATCTCTGGAACTCATATAAAAAATCTGGATTTAGAGGCACACATCTGTAATGCCAAAAATCCTGCAGAAAGATGGGAGCAGAGACTGGAGAATCATCGAGAAGTGTGTAAGACAGCTAGCTTATATCACGGAATGTAGACAGCTAGCTTATAGCACAAAGTGTAGACAGCTAGCTTATAGCATGGAGTGTAGACAGCTAGCTTATAGCATGGAGTGTAGACAGCTAGCTTATAGCACGAAGTGTAGGGGAAACAAGAGAGACCCTGCCTCAGCAAGGCAGAAAGAAGAGACCTTCTCTCCAAACTCTTCCCTGACCTCAACATGCATGCTGTGCAATCTGCACACACACACACACACACACACACACACACACACACACACACACACGCACACACACACGCACATGCACACTGTGTACAATCACACATAATAATGATATTTTTAAAGAAAGTCCAGACATGGTGGGATGCACATGGGAGACAGAAGTAGCCGTGTTATCTGTGAGTTTGGGGTTATCCTGGTATACATACTGAGTTCCAGATCAGCTAGGGTTCCACAGAGAAATCATATCTTTAACAAAAAGAAAAGAAGGTTGAAAGAGGAAAGAATAAAATTCCACCCAAAGAAAAATTATAAACAATAAAATGAAAAACAGGGTTTCTCTGTGAGCCCTGACTGTCCTGGTACATACTGGATAGGCCAAGTTGGCCTTAAACTCAGGGAACAGTCTGCCTCTGCCTGCTGAATGCTGAGATTAAAGGCATGAGCCACCATATCTAGATAGAGTATTTCTTTTTAAGTCAAGGTCACTAAAGTACTAGAAAAAAGTTTGAAAGAAGAGAATACATATAAACTAGGGTTTTCTTAGTTAGAATAATCATAGCTCCCCCAAAAGGCTGAACATTGGCCCCTCGTTATAACTGCAAAATAAAGAGCCTTGAAGCTCTGAGCCAGTGAAACCTACTTTGAGAAGTGTCAACTGACTCCTTGGAAACCATTGTCTCATTTAGCCCATGATAGCAAAATGCATCTCATGTAAACACACTTAGAAGAGGACATACTAATCTTATACAAAGTTACTGTTTAAAAAGATAAAAAATAAAACACACAGACATGAAAAATATACATGATCTGAAGAATTTTGCAGCAATAAAGACATCCATAAACAAAATGGTAAGATAATAGGATGCAAATCTGATACACTTTAGGAAATAAAAATATAATCATTGAACAAATGAAACACTAAACGTTCCCTATGGAATTTTGAGGAGTGAAATACCCAATAAAAAAGAAAATATAAAGAAAGGTAAAACAAAGTAGAGAGAACAATAGAAAGATATGGGACAAAGAAAATAAAGGCCCATCATGCATGTAAGTATGCAAAAGAAAACAAGATCAATAAAACATAAAAATTAAATAATTCAATACATGCTTGAAACAAAAGACTCCAATCTTCATACAGGAAATTCACACAGCACAGCCAGATAAAGCATCCCCTAAAATAATTAAATCCAAAATATTCTCTTGTAAAACTACTGAACTTTGAAGAAAAAAGGAAACTGTTAGCTGAACATTAAACAAACCATCAGGTCCCAAATGAGGAGCATAAAAACAACTAACATCAGACTTCAAAGGCAACGTTTAGTGATAAGAAACAGTGAAACTCTCAGAATATTCAACAAAAGAATATAAGATGAAAGTGTTATGTGATAAATGCCTTGACCAAACAGTTAAAACTGTGCAAAAGTGTCAGTATATTTGGGAGCCTTTCCTAAGCATTGTAGTAGAAAAATGAGTTTGGGACTAATATGACATTGTTGGCAAAGCTATGACATAAAGAATGAACTGAGCACCAAACGTTTTTAACAGTAAAATTAATATTTAAAATGGGGAATATAGCACAAATTAATTTCAAAACATTATGTAATTTGACCATATTAAACTGATAGAGCTTACAAATAGCACTTGGGAGAAGAGCCATTGGAATGTTGACAAAAGGTAGAAAGTACTTAGGAAGGGGAGGAGACAAGGGTGTAGAAATTAAAAGCTTGTGTTTAATTAAGAGTACACATATTACCTCACTAGTAGCCCAAGACAGCTCCATAGTGAGTAGCTCTAAAGAGTGCATAGCATGGTCCATCAGAGAACCTCAGGGGCTCCGTATTAGGGCAGAAGTTTGCAGCTGCCAGTTCCCAACTCTTGGTGGACCAAGAAGCAGACCTTCCATGTAACACTCAGGGACTGTGCCTGCTAGTGAGGCTCCATACCCCAGAGTTCCCATAATTCCCAAACAGCGCCTCCAGTTGTAAACCTTATGAAACATTTGAGCCTGTGTGCAACATTCTGTTCTCAAATCCTAACAGTGGCTTACACATACAAAAAGAAGGACAGAGTAGAGAGAAGAGAAAGGAAGACTGGGACAAACATGACAAATCGTAGCTGCCACTTTGGAATTCATGCAGAAATCACACAGAATAAAAGTTAAAAGATATAGTTCTAAAATAAATAAAACTTGTCTTAAGGTTAAGTTTTAATTGCCATTATCAGTATGAACTCAAGATTTTTTTCCCTTAAAAGCAAGCAAACAAAAAAACACATATAACTTCTCATTCTTCTTATCATAAAGGGAAAAAGGCAATTCTTTCAAAAATATCTAGGTTAGTATACTATTCTCGGTATTAGAAATAAAGATTTTGAGACTGTGTCTCAAAACATAAAGTAGACAGCAATGGAGAAAGGCACCTGATGCTGACCTCTGACCTACATGCATACACATATGTGCATTCTTGCACAGACACGTGTATACAAACACAGGTTGGTTCCTCAACACTTGGGGAAGAAAATGGCAGTGATGATAAACTAAAGACCTCATTGATGACATCCAATAATCTAAACAAACATACAAAAAGTAATAAATGTTTTCTAGAAGGAAAAAATAAAGATATGTACAGATAATTATAAGTAAAGAGGAAAACAAAAATTAGGGATCATGATTTGTTGCCAATTTATAATGAATAAAAATATGTAACAGAGAAAAAAAAAACATTTGTAGGGTGCGGTTGGCCCTTGCGCAACTTGCTGGAACATTGCATCATGTTCCCCAGCTACTGCACCTCCGCCGCTTATGCTAATTAGGCTCAGAGTAGTGACCTATCCGATGTGATCCCTGACTATGCTAATTTGGCACTCCTTACCACCTATCACCAGCTATATGCTAATGAGACATTACTTTGGACCTATCACCAGCTATATGCTAATGAGGCATTACTTTGGGCGCCAATCATATGGCTACACACGTCCCATTTTCCCTATGTAAGCAGGCTGCATTTCAGGCACGGGGTCTTTCTTCCACCATTCTACCTCAACTGAGCTGTACTCCAATAAAGTGTGATCCGAGAAGAATCGTGCATGTGGTGACTCGTCATTCTGCAGGCCAGAAAGCAGCTCGCTACAAACATTTTATTCCATTTTCCAAAAAAAAAACAACCAGTATTTGAGCTGTCTAGAATCTCAATAAGTAAGTGTACAAAAAAATAATAGAATTATTTTTTATAAATTTTTTTCCTTTTAAATATCAGATCAAATAGTTGATTCAAGTTAAGATCATCAAAGTGAAAGATTAAGGGAAGGACCCAGGCTATGACAGCAAAGTTCTTGTGGCAGAGTCATTTGAGAAGGACAGATTTCAGCATGTCTCCTGTTGTGGCACAAAGGGGACAACTGTGCAGCACCAAGGAAGAGCCCTGCTCTTAGAAGATGGGATTAGCCATTGGGAACCTTCTTTATCGCCTACAGGAATTACAAGGAACAAAAGAACAAGCCAAGTGACGCTGTAGGAAACAGGTGAATCCAATTTGGCCACACATCAATGGCACAGCGAAAATGTAAGGAACGAAAAGGAATAACAAACAAATAACCAGCAATTTGACAACTATACAAAGGTAAATAACACATCACAGAAGGATGAAAAGCTATTTTAAATATGTTTTATTTTAGGTAAATGAGAGGACAAAATTAAGAATCACTGTTATCAGTTTTTAATCAATTTCTTGCAAATGAAAAATCATTTGCCAGCATTCAGCATCCTGCTGTTGAGATTGTACATTAGAAATACAAATTGATACAATCATATATGACATGATCAAGATGAGCATAGACACATCTCCTTTACACAGCAGTTTCAGGAACATTGTCTACAACAATCCTGGTATATGTACTCCTAGGGGTTGGTAGAGAATTCTCTATAACCTACTTCACAAAAGAAAAATACCAGGAGTAATCTAACTAGCTGTAGCTTTAAAAGAAATGCAGTAAACTGTGATATATTTACATAATAGGCAATCACATTTCAGTGAAAATAAATGGACTATGACTAATAAAACAACATGAATAAATCTTTTTAGAATCATAACGTTGAGCAGAAAAGACACTTCCAGAGATTCTATTCAGTCTGAGTCCAGTTTGTAGAGGGCTCAAACTGAATGTTAAGCAGCATATTGCTTAGGAATATAAGAACTTTTATATTAAAAATGAAAAATTAAAGAAATGAAAAACACAAAAGGCAAGAAAGTGATGGTTCTCTTCTCTTGCAGCTTCTTCATAAGCATAAAGTGAATTCATAAATGTTTACTTTATTATCATGGCTTATAATCCACATCTTACACATATTAGAAAGTATAAAACAAGAGTGTTTCAAGGGGCTAGGTATGTGTCCCAGTTACTAGGGTGCTTGTCTACCATGCACAAAGCCCCATCATCACGTGAACAGAACATGGTGCACGTTCCTGCAGTCCAAGCACTCAAGATATAAAGACAGGACTATCAGAAGTCCCAAGTCATCTGTGTTTACGTAGCAAATTTGAGATCAACCTGGAACTCATAAAACCTTTTCTCAACTAACTAATAAAACAAATAGTTTAAGTGCTAAAATATCATTTTCTCAAACATGCTTTCTATAAATTGAAATAAAGCATATTATTTCTAAAGACAAACACCAGGAGGCAGTCATCTCCCCCCATATACTAGAACATGTGCACATAGATATTGGCAGATAAATCAATGATGAGTTGAGTTCTTGAAAAATTCTTAAACGTTCTTTAATCTCTTGTGGAATAAGAAGACTTTGTTTTTAGAACAAATTGGTCAGATATTTGGGAAGCCAAGCCAATTGCTAAAGCATTTTGCTTTTAAACCATTCCTCAAACACAGGCATGGAAGGAAGCCTGGAGCAGTGGAAGTTCTCTCCTGTAGATGAGGACAAGTATCAACACTTGGGACTGGCCTGGTGACTTTCTGGTCTGTTGTTTGCCATCTGTGATGTGTTTTGTTAGCCAACAAAAATTTTCAAGTAAAAAAAGACAACTGTTCAAATTGGAGATGTTTTGAGTTATTGTGCATACTGCATCGAAGACCGCAGCTGAAATTGGAAGCCATGTTTTTTGACCTTTGGCTTCTGGGAAAGAAGAGAATAAAGAGATGGGTGAGAAGAGGTTGATCCTTTCCGATGCTAAGCAAGTAAAATTGAGGTTTATCTTTTATACTTGTCTCTGAAAGCTACTAAGTGATGCATAGTTGTCCACTTTTTATATTTTAAAATTTGTCCAAATTTTTATATTTCCATATCATGCCAGAGTAATAAACATTTACACTCACACGCTATGGAATTGCTTGCTTCCAACCAGCCCCACAGTGGCTGTCACCAGTGGTAAATTTGTGAAACTGCATGAATACTTTGGCTAACTTTTGTCCTCATTGGTTCATCATAGAAGTAGAAAATATATAAGTGAAAGTTCAGCTGCTCTGTATAGGAAGCACAATTCTTACAAAATTAATGTAATTGGCATCAACTAGGAAATCACTATGTGTCCTGTACATACTGGATTTTTGAGCTTAATTTGAAGCTCATTGAACTGGAGTCAGTTTCCTATATTTTCAACTCTTAAGGCAAGTAATGAGATTAGAGAACCTGTATGAATTCTGGCTCTATATGAAGAAAGGTAATGTCTATGAGGGTTTGTGCATGTTAACTGATTTAAAGAGCCATAGTAGTGGTAGTTGTTAGTGTGGGCGTGGCCGCGCGCCACATTGCAGCCACGCCCCCGCGCAGAGGCGCTCCCATGGGGCACGCCCCACCACGCCTGGGGCGTGTCTACATAGACACCCTTTAAAGAGCCCCAACCACGTGGCAGATACTCTTTTCCTCTGCTCTCTCTCTCCTACCCCTTTTCCCCCTCCCTCTCTCACTCTCTCTCTTTCCCTCCCCCGTGTCTGTGTGTTCCATCCCTCCACATGCAAAATACTAACAGTAGTGGTTTACTAAGGCCTAGGATGGGGTTGTCATTACCACACTCCTTTCCATCTGCATCTCAATTCTCTAAGTCATGAGCATCCCCGTGGACTCCCATATCCAAAATACACCCAGACTTTGTGTTTTGACTTCATCTTCTCTTCAAATACGGTAGAAGTCTTATTTTTTTTTCTTGTGCCAGAGAACTAGGGTGAGCCTTAAAATAACCTCCCCACTTTTATTCTTCTCTGCTCTCGAGTAAGGCTAACATAAATTCTGATCAGATTGTCATACTCAACTTTGGTGAGTTTTCAGGCTCCAGGCAAAAACTAATAAGGACTTGACGATACAGAATAAGACAAGAAGTGTCCACACTCTCCCAATTAACTCAGCTGGATGCCGAGGAGTCTAAAGATCCCATCATTTTTCTCTTACGCACAAAGTTCCAGACTGCTTGTCACATTTTTGAGGTACATTCTTTTTTTTTTCCTCTAGGCTACATTTAGTTTTTAATGTTAACAAGATTTTATAAAGACAAAAGTATAGGAGAAAATGGGTAGAAAGGGGATTGTTTTGTTTTAATAAGTCCTCTACTTATGTATGATATGGCTGATTATCTTGATGTTCTTGTGTTATTTCTAACAATGGGAACATGGGCTGTCTCTGACTCTCTGGCTTCTTGTAAGACCCTTTCTTCATCCTGGGTTGTCTCTAGCCTTGATGTGATGGAGTGTGCCCTGTCTTACTGTGCCCTGTTTGGTTGATGTCCCTGAGAAGGCTGCTTTTGTCTGAGGGGAAGCAGAGGCAGGGTGGGTCTGAAGAAGAGAGGTATGAGGAGAAACTGCAGAAACGGGGGAGGGGAAATGACAGTAACATCTGTCATACATGAGAAGAATAAACACTGAAAATAAAAGAAAATATATTCTTTCTTCATACAATATATCCTGATCTACCCCCTCCACTCCTTCCCCCCTCCCACTGGGATCCACATCAATCCGTCATTTGCAAAGAGTAGGCTCTGAGAGAAAACAACTGAACATGACAAAATAAAATATAAGAGAAATCAAGACTATCACACTGAAGCAGGACAAGACAATCCAACAGAAGGAAAAGAGACTTAAGAGCAGGCACAAGAACCAGAGACCTGCTTGTTTACACCTCAGGAGTCCCATAAAGATACTAAGCTGAAAGTTACAATAAACACACAGAGGACCTGGTGCAGACCTGGGTAGGCCTTGTGCTTCCTGCTTCAGTATCTATGAGTTCCCATGAGCCTTTCTTAGTTGATTCAGAGGGCCTTGTTCTCCTGATGACCTTCATGCCTTCTGGCTCTTAACACTTTCTCTGCCTCCTCTTCCCCCAGGTTCCCTGAGCTCTGAGGGAAGACATTTGATGGAGTTCTAAAACTGTGCATTCTTAGGACTCTCCAGATAATGTCTGACTGTGTACCTCTGTATATGTTTCCATCTGCTGTAGGAGGAAATATCTCTGATGATGACTGAATAAGGCACTGATTATGAGCATAGGAGAATATCACTGGTATCATTTTATTGATATTTTATTGGGGGGGACCATTGCTGTTTTTTTTACCCTGAGTCCCTAAACTATGTAGTCTTTGGTCCTTAGTTACCCAGATAGTATTAGGTATGAGTTCTATCTCGTGAAGTAAGCCTTAAGTCCAATCCAACATTGGTTAACTACTCCTACAAATTATGTGCCACTATTGCCCCCAGCATATATTGTAAGCAGGACAGAATGTAGGTCAAAGATTTCTGAGCTGGGTAAATGTTTATGTTTCTCTTTTGGTAGCCTGCAATGTACCTTTCACACAAAATAAATCAGAGTGTAAAAGTAAAGGCTCCGTCTAGATACCAGCTCTACTTCTCCATCTTTAATTCATTGTATGAGTATTGTAGTTGGCAGTGTAGCCCCTCTGTAAGTTTGAAGATTATAACCCATTGTCTTAGCAACAACCTGGGGTTTTTGAGAATTTCTATGGACTCCAGTTGAATACTACATGATCTTGGAGCTGAAAGCCTTGTTTGTGGCAAGAGAGGATCAGTTGGGACTCTGTGTTGCCTATTATTTCAAGATCTCATTAGGATTGCCTTCATATGTTTTAGGAAGTTTTCATTGCACTAGGTTTTCCATATTATCCCTCAAATGTTTTCTCAATTTCATCTACTGTCTCCACATTTCCTCCCTCAACCCTCTCTCTCTTCCCCCTCCCCTCCTTATCCTCCTGTTTTGTCTCCACTTGCTCCCAGTTCATCTGTAAATCTATTTATTCCTCTCAGGGAGATCTATGTGTCATCCTGCATTCCCTTACTCTATACCTAACATTTCTAGATCTATGGGTTGTAGGTTATTTATCATTTATTTAATGGCTAATATCCACATATAAATGAACACATAATGTATTTATCTTTCTAAGTCTGGGTTACCTCACTGGAGATGATTTTTTTCCCTAGTTCCATCCATTTGCCTGCAAATTTCATGATGTCACTTTTTTTCCAACATCTCGATAATAATCCATTGTGTAAATGTACCACATTTTTATTATTCTTAGTTTGAGAAACATCTAGTTGTTTCTAATGTCTGGCTATTATAAATAGAGCAGCAATAAATGTGATTGAGTAAGTGTCCATGTTGTAGGATGAAGCATGAAGCATCCTATGAGTATATGCCCAAGAGTTGTATAGTTGTATAGTTGTATCACTGGGTCTTGACATAGATTGATTCCCAACTTTCTGAGGAAACATTATATTAATTTCCATAGTGCTGTTCAAATTTGAACTCCTACCAGCAGTGGATGTGTGTTCCCCTTGCTACACATTCTCACCAGCATGAGCTTTTGCTTGTGTTATTGATCTTAGCCATTCTTGCAGGTGTAAAATGGAATCTTGAAGTCATTTTGATTTGCATTTCCTTAATAACTAAAGATGTTGAACATTTCTTTATGTGTTTCTCATCAATTTGAGTTTCTTCTATTGAGAATTCTCTGTTTAGATCTGTACCCCATTTTTAATTGGGTCATTTGGGTTTTAATAACTATGTTTTGAGTTCTTTATACATTCTAGATATTAGTCCACTATAGATGTGCAGTTGATAAATATCTTCTCATTCTTTAGGCTGCTGCTTAGGCCTAATGATGATGCCTTTGTCTTACAGAAGCTATTAAGTTTCATGAGGTCCCACTTCGTGATCATAGTAACCATACTGGAAGGGAGATGTTAATGAAAAAGCATGTGGTCTGAATTTTCCTCAGTCTTCTACTCAGTCAAAGGCAATTATAACTAAAAATGAATTATCTTCAAAATGTCTAGTAATGCAAGACACAAAGGTTGTGTTCTCACCAGGCTCAAGAAGGTAAGACAGAAATAGCACAAACCCATCCTCTTTACACAGAATAGACAGACTCCTTCAGCTGAAGAACAAGGAAATCATCTCAAATCATGCCTTGCTGGATGAAAACATCTCAGCCATCTCTCCACCCCAGTGATTCTGACAGATGCCATGAGAATAAAAGTGTGATAGCTTGAATAAAAATGCCCCCCCTAGTTAGTGGCACTGTTAAGAGGTATAGTTTTGCTGAATTAGGTATGGCTTTGTTGAAGAAAGAGTGTCACTGTGAGGGTGGGCTTTGAGGTCTCCTATGCTCAAGCTATACTCTGTATGGAGGACGTTTTACTTCTTATTGCCTGCAGATTAAGATGTAGCACTCTCAACTCCTACTCCAGCACCATGCCACCTGCCTAGATAATAATGGACTAAACCACTGAATTTTAAGCCAGCCCCACAATTAAATGTGCTCCTTTTAAGAGTTGCCATAATCATGGTGTCTCTTTACAGCAATAGAAACCCAAATGATATAATTATATTATTTATCATATAATCATATAATCATGACCACATTATCATGAGTCACTAGCCATGATCTTCAAGGTTAATAATGATAGTTCATTAAAAAACAGGAATAGCAGAGCTTAGTGGTTTTACCTATGGAAAGTTCTTATAAGAGCATCTGAGGTCATCACAAAATGAAGGACCCATATTTTCTTGGTGCCTAAGAATAGCCAAGGGGCCAAAAGGGTAAAGAAAATAACTTCTGGCACCAGCGGTGGTGGCAGTAATGAGAGACAAGGAGATCTGGCAGGGAGGAAAGGCAACTGAGCCGCAGCTATTGTTGGTCAGCTCTATTTTTGTCTGCTTTGCTTCTGAAATAATTTACTTCCAGCCTTCCCAGATTCATCAAGCTCCCAGCTAGCTCTGACCTGCTCTCCTTCCATGTCTATTGGCTAGCAGCTCTTTCAGGAAGAACATGAAAAGAAAATTTACACTAATAGCAATTTTGTTGCCTATCCTTCAATAAAAGAAGAAGAAGAAGAAGAAGAAGAAGAAGAAGAAGAAGAAGAAGAAGAAGAAGAAGAAGAAGCAGCTTCCTGAAAGGATTTCACTCATCAAGAGGTAAATAGAGGGCAAATTCTACAGCTGAAGCAGTATCGCATCTTAATTCTACAGTGTGAGTCCTCTGAGCCTTGCTTCCATTAGGAATGTGAGTGGGAAGACAGCTGGTAAGGAGGAGATGAAATTTTGAACTGTGGATGTAGTCAAGATAAGCTTGGTCAAGATGTCTCAGAAATAGGGTGACTGGCAGCTCTGTTTAGTTCTTTCCATTTGTCAACCACATTGAAAGTGTGGCGGTAAATCTAGACCAGTCGTTACTATAAAGAGGAAGGGCCAGTGGGTGGTGTGGGGAGGCTATTAGGGATCTTCCAATGGCTCCTACCATGATCTGTGTGTTGGTTACACAAGGCATAAGCATTTAAACTTGTAGTTATACATCTGAATCTTACACTGTGTGCCAATTATAAATAACTTTGAAAGTTAGTTTTAAAAGTGAGCAAATGTTATCCAACAGAGTTTGTCATTTTATCTAAGACTGAAATATTATATCCTAAAATTTAAAGAAGCTAAAGATTGAAGACTAGCTGACAAATACTATCACATTTTGGTAGCTAACCACTAACTATTACAAAATGACTAAATAATTCAAAATCTCTAGATGGAATGACTTGGGTCCAAAATAAGTATCAAAATTTCAACAAACATTCTGTTTTCATTTAATTCTATACAATATATTGCATGTAGTGCTGAGCAGTTTTCTTAAAAGTCAGTTGCTTATGTTTAAGAGATAAACATAAAATTACTAAATCATCACTCTTGTGTCTTTTACTTTTGAAAACTCTAACATATAAAATGAGAAATCTGGACATCTTTTTGGCCTTTAATATAATATCCAAGGTTTATGTATGAAATATCTAATGTTGACATCAATGCTACATCACTCTATTGTCCTTCTTGGAGACATTTGAATCACAATTAAGAAGAGCCTATCTTTTTTTAAGAAAAAAGTTTTATTTAAAAAGTTTTTTCCCATACACACAACTACCCACTTGTTCCCCTTCTTCCCCTCCTTCCTAAGCCTCACCCTATCCTATCCTCCCACCCATTTCCCAGGGATCCCAAGGTGAGTCAATTCGGTCTAGCATATCCAGTTGAGTTATTGGGAGCTCACTAACTCGTAAATGACAGCTGAGGAACCTTCATGAAAAGGAACTAAACCCTCCGAATGTAGATGATAGTCGAACTGCCTGGGCAGTTTATGGAGCCTCTTGCAAGAAGAGCCTGTTTTAAACCTAAGAGAATAGAGTACAGATATCAGAGAACAGAACTTAGCTGAGGAGGAACTTAAAACAGGCTCTGCTTGTCAAGTCCATTGCAGCACAGACCTCCATGAGACTGTTGGGAAGAGTCTGGAGAAACATCATACAGTGTCTCCTGAAATACCTAAGGTGCTGATGCAAAAGGAAAAATTAGTCGGCATGGAAACATGAGTAAGGATGAGACACTGCATGTAGCTTCACACTTTCATCAGCAGCACTTCCCACTCAGTCTTCTGCCTGTTGGACCTCTGAACTGTATTCAGAGAGATTAAGAGCAGCTTCCAAATAAATGAGTTCTCTGTTCTCAATGCCTCAGTGCTCAGCAGCCATTGGTCCTCAGTCATCATGACCCACATGGTTCCACTCTTCTCCCTTGCTGTTTCCTTCTGCCCGATCTGTCTTAGCTCTTGGTAGTTATTGAGTTTCTTGCATACTACTTCTCTTTTTCTTTTTCTTTCCTCTTGCCTTTGGTTATCAAACCCCCTTCTGATGTCTAGGTTTGTAAGAATCTATACATCATGCAATAATGAGAAAATGAGACGTGCTGGTTTCCTGTTATTTGTGACAGTAAGCCCCTTGTTTATAAAGGGTATAAAGAAATGCAATTCTTCACAAACACACACACACACACACACACACACACACACACACACGAGAGAGAGAGAGAGAGAGAGAGAGAGAGAGAGAGAGAGAGAGAGATAAAGCTTTGATCTATTGATAAGATAAACATTGACCAAATCTTGTTTAGTCCGTTGCCGACCACACTCCAGGATCTCACATAGTGATGACCACATAAGCACTGAATGGCAGAAGCTTCCTTCAGAGCCCACAATTACCCTCTTCCTCTGATCCTTAGAGAATGACAGAGCCCAGAAACAGCAGTGACCATGTCACCCAAAGCCTCAAATCTGATTTATAACATAGTAATTCTCGGCAACCTTGGCAAAAGTAGGCAACTATGTGAGTAATGCTTCTTGCAGAACAGCCAACCAGCTTACCCTGCACCTGACTTTCAGAAGAATGAACAGGTCATATTCTACCAGGACTGTATGGATTGGCCTATAGGTTGTATATTTTTTCTATATGGGTCCTTTATTAGCTCAAATTTATCTTCCAACTATAGACTCAAATGTTCATACATCTAACTTTTTGAAGAACCCCAAAGAGTCAATTATTAGCTAGTTAGGACCCACTTGCTTTTCAAACCCCAAGGAACTTCATCCAGCAGATGTGACTTACCAGCAGGACAGGGCCTTGTGGTCATGAAGCTACTGCTGCCCTTCAGAACTGTCTGATGAAGATGAAGCCATTTAGACAAACAGGGAAATCATGGTTATCAAGGAAGGAAAAGTTGGGAGGACTTGCTGAGTCAGGACTCAGACAGCACAAGACAGAACAATGGTCTCCAGTATATGCTTTACTTTCTGAAAGGCAGCTCAGACACAGATGCCAACAGTAGCAACACAGTGCTTCCTTAGGGCCAAAGTTACCTTTAGTCTTGTGTTTCTAGTACTCTATCTCACTCCCAGACATTGCCCCTCAGAAATCTTAACATTGCCCCTTATAAATCTGGACATTGCTCCTCATAAATCCACCCTACAATTTTATTTACAAAGGAAATACTTTAATCTCTAAACTTTATTTACATTGACATTCTCTGAGACACAGAATTCAAAATTCCACAGGATTGCAGAAAGCCATTGTAAGCTTTGAGAAGATCAAGCTCTGCAGAGGTGTGCCTTCTCTTCCTTGAGAATCTTTGCTTTTCTCTCCTCCTCCTTCTTCTCCTCTTCCTCCTCCTCCTCCTCATCGCTATCCTTTTCTTTCTCTATCTTTTGCTGTTTAACCATAATGTTAAAAATCTGCATTGTAATCTCTGTCAGCAGTCTGGCAGAAACACTCGCAGTCCCACAGAAACACATAGATGCTTACATTAATTTTCTGCTGATTGACCTAGGGCCCAGGCATATAACTTGCTAATTCTTTAGTCTTAAACTAACCCATTTTTCTTATCTGGTTTAACCATGTGGATCAGTACCTTTTCTCAGAACAGCATTTCAAATTCTTTCCTGTGCAAGTCCTGAAAGTTCCTGTGACTCTGTAGCATCTCTCTCTGGCATGTGTGTGACCTGTCTGCTCTGCTCTGAGATTTTCCCAGTCTGGTAGCTCTGCCCACACTTCCTGTCTGCCTTCGGCCAATCAGCATTTTTATTAAACTAGTAGGCAGGACAAACATTTACAACATACCATAATCCCAATACAGTCTACAAATGGGTGATCTGAAATAAATGATGAAATAACAGTGTGTAGGCACTAGAGAGATTTGAGGAACACCCCACGAAAATAATAACCACAAGAAATAATACTATGAAACAACTGATTTAAGTTGGATGGTTTTGCTTTTATAAGAGGGTAAGTCTCTTAAATCAGGACACCATCAAAAGTCTTTTTGTAAGTGACAACTGTCCAGAGAAGGAGGACAGCAAGGACAGGACAGGATGGAGGGTAAGAGAGGAACGGTGCAGGTGACAGAGATATGGGGTCTCTGTGTCATCAGTGGCCAGGGTAGAGGCACAGCTCTATGTTGTTACAGGCAGCAGCTTGTGCATTCTCCTTTCATCCCAGAGACCTCTAATCAGTGAAACTTCGGATTCTTAGCTTCACCACAGACAAGGGTGAACCACTATGAAGCAGAATCAGGCCAGAAACATAATACAACAGTAGACAGCATCTTAAGTGAAGTTCATGTCAACAAATTTCATAGTCTACACTTGAGGGAATTAAAGAATCCATTTACATAGACAACAAATGGGCACCCCTGGCTCTGAAAATCAACAATTAAGTTCTAAATCTTGTTTACTTAGTAAAATATGGTTCCTTTCCTTTGCTAAGTGCAGGCCTCCATCTCTGAAAGACATGTTCACATTACTTCACACAAAAGGTGAATGGCGGGATGAGCTGAGCTCATTTTCCTAGTGATCAATTCAGTATTTCATTCATTTGATATATCTTTCCCATTAATAAAGATATATTCAAGTTCAAAATGAGTAGGGTCCTCTTCATGTCCAGATTTTTCTTCTTTTTAGACAGTATGACAATACAAAATACACAACCTACTTGAGGAATGAATGATTGAGTGAAAAGGTAATGAAGATCAGAGGTACCTTTAGATATGAAAGGGAAGGGAGGTGCTCCCCAAGAATGGTCTAATCAGAGAGAGGTTTTTGGAGATTAGAACCTGTCAAGACTGGAGGATGTTTCATGTCCACCCCATGATGGCAAGCAGAAATGGCCTGAGTGCAGCATTAAATTAGGAATGGAACACAGATCCTTCCCAGAGAGTGCAGAAGCTGGCTGAACAAATTCTTCCCATGGCAGTGGTTAACTACAGGGTCAGGAAAGAAGGGCACACTGTAGCTACAAATGCAAGTTATCCAGAGCTCCCATCAGCAAGGAGGAAGGTAGAATCTAGTCAAACACATGGGTATTACCAGGGCCTGAAATCACACCTGCCAGGCATGCCAGAACTACAGCATAAAGTATACTGTGAAATAAGAAACATCAAAACTCCTGTCCTCTAAGCAAATAGTAACACACTGTATTAATCCCATATAATATATATATATGTATATATATATATATATATATATATATATATATATATGCAGGAAGAAAGTCAATCCTAAACAGAGAAGGATGTCTTAATGGAGTTTCCTGAACAGATACAGGTTTCGCCTTCAAGCTTCTAAAACTTACTGAGGCTGGAAAGTGAAACCCTGATGCCAAAGGTGCTAGTCTGGACACCTTGACATGCCTCAAGGCTAATGACAAGGGTGTTTATTCTCCAAATGAAATACCATCTGAAGAGCAGTTACCTGCAATGTAAAATACCCAGTCTCCTCTGGGAAATAATGATCTGCCATCTTCTTAAATAGGAACATAATCACTGAGTCTCCACAACCAAGGCCTGAAATAGGTTCCCAAAGACTCTTATATCCAGCATATTTCCTCTTAATGAGAAAGGCAGTCCCTATATTGTTTGTATTACTGATTTGGGATAAACTGTACCTTCTGATGGCTACTTTAAGAAGTATCAATTCTATTTTTAACAATATTTTTATGGAAAATTACATCTTTTGGGTGTCATTATCAAAGACAACACACAACAGCATGGAGCAAAAATTATTTTTGCTAAAGGAACGTGTACCTGAAAGACACAGAGAAAGTAGTCAATGCCTAACCCTAACCCTAACCCTTCATAAATTTAAGAGAAATTTATGAAGTAAAAGACAAAGAAAATCATTTTTGCAGGTGTCATCCACCTAGGCTTCCGCATGTCACTCAAAGGGCCTTGATATACAAGAGAAAAAAAAATGACTCAAACATAAATCTCATGCATTTGCTATGCCTTAAGGTAAAAAGCCCGTTTCTCATCTAGGGCTCTTAAGTCTTTAGCCAGAAACTATGGATTTGTATAGCAGGTTCATTGTTAATGTGTTTGTAGAGTATAAACATCAGGCCTTTCCAGTTCCCAGAAAATAGTAACAAGATGGCTAGGAACTATTCACTAACCTAATAGTTTGTCTGAGTCTTTAGGTTAAAAATCTCAGTTTCCCTCTCCAAAACTCAGAGAACATCATAGAAAAGAAGGCGAAAAGAATGTGAAATCCAGGAGATGGATTGGCTGTGGCGCTCTTGAACTCACAGTATCAGTCACTACCTGCACAACACCACTCTGTCTTTCCCTTGGAGTAGGTTGCTGGGGCAGGTGTTAGTGTGCTCCAGACACTGCTCAAGTTTGCCCTCTGGGTGTGGCCGTGCATCTCTGGTGTAGTCCTTTTGCAGCCACCCCCACTGGCCCAGTGAGCTCCTAGGTGCAGCTATGACTCATGCAGGCCCCTGGGCATTGTCTGCATGCCCACCCGTTCCTTTGAAAAAGAATAACACGTGGCAATGATTCCTTTCTTTTTTCTCTTCTCTCTTCTCTTCTCCCTCTCTTTCTTTTTTCCTCCTCCCCTATCCTTCTCCGGATATCCAAACTCTTCCTAAATAAAGTTCTAAATGGCACCTGGCAGTGAATGTTTCATCTTTCTCACGCGCAAAATACTAACAGGAGACATTTTAAAAAGTGTAGCTACTAGTCAAATGGCCATGCTCCTGTAGCTGACCTTTGTCTCACACTCTGGTGAAGAACCCTAACCAACTCCTTTGGAGGGAGGGGAGGGAGGAAAGTGGAGGAAAAGAGTAGTTAAGAAGAAGAAAAGAAGTCAGTGAAGTAGGAAGAGAGAGTAACGGGGGTAAAGATGTTCAAACTAGACCATGCACATTTACAAAAGTGTCATTAAAATAACTCGTTCTTATTCATAGTTAATATATACCAATAAATATTACACACCATTCCTGTCTTATCACTGCTTTTACCTCTACCAGGTGTTAGTTTTGTTGTAACAAAAGTCTCTGCCAGAACAGTGTTCACATAGTTTTACTCTTTTCTAAGGCTCGAGGCAGCCCTGAGTCATCAGTTCAGCTCTGACCTGTCACGCAAAAGCTGGTGACCCAGCTGGTGGCCTACCTTTCTCTCTCAGTAGGCACTATTTTTAGGAAGCACAAGTAATGATTACCTCCTAAGTAATTAATCATAAATATATTTTTAGAATAGAACACCACTTTGTTAGTTAGAACTGAAGCCAGGGTCACAGGGAGCAAGATTTACACCAAGATAGCATTAAGAAAGAAATTTGTCCACTTCTCATGGCAGAGGCCAAGACACTTAGGGATGTGTATTGCCCTCCTCCACCAGGGACTAAAGTAGTTTACAAAGAGTTGAGTGAAACCAGGTGCCAGCTCCTTCGGAGCAGCTGCTGGGCTGGTTACAGTACCCCTCACCCTTGTCCACCCCTTATTTAGAAGTCACAGAGTAGAAATAATACCTTTTCTTCACCTAACACTCAGAAAAAAACAGTTAAAGTGAAAAGGAAGTCATGTAAGCCTGGAATATTCACACATCCACTTTTAAGGAAAGGATTCCACTTCTGCTTTTTAAGAGAAAAAAAGAAAGATGATAAGGTATAAAGCCTGTACTCCAAATGCTACCTATCAATAGTAGAACTGTGAATGATCTTGTTTTCTTATATTTTAACTAGTAATATAGCATTGTTCTGATGTGAACAATTAACATCATCAGGATATTAGCTTTGCACTTGGTCAGATAATACTAACTCAGTCCTGATGCTCCAGGGCCAACGCATGAGTATTCCTACAGATATCATCACCTCATTCTCACCTCCATTTCTTCTCCTCTTCCTCTGCCATCTAGGGCTGAGGCACCAGCAACGTTCGAGTAACTTAAGTAAAGTGATATTTGGTGACTGAAATGGGCTCAGCAAATACAACCATTACAGGCCTCATGTTAAAGTGTACGCAGACGTTAATCAATTTTGAACACCAGTGCAAGATCCAGAGCAATGGCAGCCTCTGTAAAATCCCTAAGGACAGACCAGAAATGCACTGAGTGATGTATAATAGCGATCTTCCCAGAAGAAAATGAGAAACCATTTATGAAATCTTCCCATGTAGGAAGACTAATGTGTCTATTAAAAGCAAGAATGTGAGCTCCAGGTCCTCTCATTGGGGACTGATTTAAATGCAATTTTGCTAAATTAGCTATAGCAGAATGTGAGAAAGAAGGTTAACAATAAAGTCATATAAAACAGCATATTCTTGGTTGGAAAACTGTATGTATGCACTGGTGCCAATACAAAGCAGGTGAGTAAACAGGTTTTGAGAAAGAGTTTGTAAAGGTGTTAACAAGTACAGAATAAAGGCATTGCTTTATCAAATCTACATCACACTAATGAAACATTATTTCAATGTTCAAATTATCATTTAAAAAACAACTCATTTTAATAAAGTCAGACATTAATGAAAATTCACTGCACATATGTATGTACACGCAAAATACACATAAAATAAAATAAATAAGATTAAAGAACTTTAAGGCTTAAGTAAGTAGGGAAATATTTAGCAGTATGAAAATATTTTTTCTTAACCCCAAAACATGTGAGGCTCCTTTATCTGGCAAAACTGGAAGGAATGTGTTTTAATCCAAATTCTTTCTTCATCAGTTACAATAAGAAAGCTCAGAGGTTCTGTAGAACAACAAAAGCACCCCCCTCCCCCGGGCAAATGAGGATGGGGAAAGCAGCCAAAGCATAGGCAGCAGCAACAGCAGGTGGAGAAGGTACCCAGGGTACTGAGCTCTGGGCCATGAGCAACCTTGAGTGTTTTGCAAAACATGAGACTGAGTTAGAGCAGATGGTTCTTGGCCACTGGAGAGACTTGGGTACCACACATGCCTGCCTGCCCAATGAAGGAAGTGCTGTGGCACTAAAGAATTGGTATATTCTGTTCAAGTCTTTTGCTCACTGAAAATTTAAAAACAAAGGCAAAAACTGAATCAAGTAAGGTAAAGATTATCTGTGCTGAAGAACTCCCCTTCAAGAACATAGCTGCTGCTCTGTCTGGAAATCACAAACGTATGAAGTAATACGCTTTTAGGAATAAGGATAAAAATGTTACCTGAGATAACATTCAGCAGCCTGGGGAAAATGAGTCCATGACATTTGAACAAGCCACATGGAAGAAGTCATGCTTCATTCATTCCACTGACAAACATCTGTGACTGCCCACTATGTGCTGACATTCTACCATGTGTAAGGATTCATCCTGGAATATGGACAAGGTGCTTACCTTCAGGAAGTTTATATTGTAGTAGAAGAGACAATAAAGAAAACTAGGAATAACTGAAAGCAGGTAGTGTATGTATTAGAAAATAAAAATTAAATAGGACAAACGAATGGAGAAGATGCCTGGGCAAGAGTGAGAGTGGTCTGGCTGGCCATGTCTTCAATCCCATCATTCAGAAGGTGGAAGTAGTCATCTGTAGATTCAAGACCAGCCTGCTTCATGTAGTGAGTTTCAGACCAGACAGGTATACACAGTAAGACCCAGTGTCGACAAAAAAAAAATCATAATAAAGTAAAATGTTTTTTTAAAAGAGTAGGAATAGTGGAGATTTGTGGGCTTTTTTAGACAGGGAGCCTGAGAAAAACATACACCACTCCAAAAGGCCAGTCTGCAGTGGCTCGCCATCAGGGAGGTGGTAATAAGACTTAAGGTGTACTGCCCCCAAAACACATGTTTACTTTTAAAATTCAAATAAATTTGTACTGGACACAGCTAGTAGTTATCAGACAGCTGCCTGGGCTCCAGTGATACCAAGTGAGGGAACACCCGCACAGACTCATGTCTGAGGGAGGAACCTTCCTCAAGTAAACATCCCAAATAACAGAGAACCGCCATTGGTGGCCCTTAGAAATTGTGAAAGTTGGAAATTACATTAGCTACGATGAAATAAAGTACCAAACTGGAATAAGAGAGATTGTTCAGTGGTTAGAAGTACTTGCTGCTCTTTTCAAGGATCAGAATTCCCAGCAACACATCCAATAGTTTACAGTGGATTATAACTTCAGCTCCAGAGGATCTGATTCCTTCATCTGACTTCTGTGGGTACATGAACACATGTAGCATACACACACATACACACACACATACACACACACATACACACACACACCACACACATACACACACATACCACATACATACACACACACACATACACACACACACATACACACACACATACACACACACACCACACACATACACACACACAGACACACACATACACACACACACCACACACATACACACACACACATACACACACACATACACACACACACACCACACATACACACACACCACACACATACACACACACACACACACACACACACACACACACACACCACACACACACACACACACACACACACACACACACACACACACACTGGGCGGGGAAGAGAGGCACAAATTAAAAGCACTGAAGCCATCATGGGTCATTAATCCTCTTTCATGTCCTGGGTTCCCCAGGAAACTGAGGTCATACAGATTGTGGAGAATAGACAGCAGAAATTTCCACCCAGGTGAGAGGCCCAGGTCTGGACAGGTTCCAAACATGAATTCCAGCTAGTGGAGAAGAAATACTTGCTTACATTCCAGTAAAGAAATCAAGGGGGGACCTTAGCCTTTGGAAAAGTAACAAAGTTTCCTGGAGGCTTATGAGGTTCCAATAAAAGGAAGGTGGAGAAGGCCCGTAGGTAAGAAAGCTTTTAAGATGGATGGCTTCTTAGAAGATGTCTGTCTAAACTTTTGCCCATTTCCTAGATGTAGCAACAAAGGCCCAGAGGGGTGAAGTGGCTCACTGGGGTCATGTGTCTAGACACTGGGAAACCCACAAGCACAGTACTGGTCTCTGTATAAAGTGTGTTCACATCAAATCTTATATCCAACTCAAGATGAGAAGGGTTCATTTTTTTTAATTTGATAAAAAAAAAGAAAGGAATTAGGACCTAAAGTTTCCCAGTAGACTCAGTACTATCATAAACATAAAAAATCTGAAATTCCTCTTTATATAATATAATTAGGATTGCATTCTCAAATAAAATCAACCTCCAGACATGGTAAACATGAAGCTTTCCTGTCAGGTGAGGGGTTTGCTGAGGCTCATTAATTCTAAACAAGACTGTTTTCTGGCCAGTATCATTCAGAGTGTGTTTTCATGTTTCTCTCTGGTATATTTTGGGCATGGAGCCCAGCTCTGATAGACTCCTGGGTCCAGGCTTTTGGTGAGCAGCAGCTGCTGGTCTGAGCGTTGAGCCATCCCACAAGAGGAAAAAATGAAGAGAAAGTGTCATTGGTTTTTAAGTGTAAACATTTTAGTTACTTAGAATGGTGATGCTCTATATAGCTGGAACGTTCTAAGTGGTTGCTTGTCTTCATTTCCCTGACAGCGAGCTGTCAGCACATCCTATTGGGGTAAGGAGGAGCTTTACCAAGAATGGGATTCCTCAAGACAGACAGTGAATAATCTGGGCTCCTGGCTATACTCTACATATGTCATATGCTTGATAAGAGGAACGTATCCATAACTCTCAGGTAATACCTTTCATTGTAAGTAAATAAATTTACCAGTCACTAATGAGGACTGGGTGGCTTGCTGATTCTAGAATTCAACATCAGTGGTCAGTTATCCATGCTGTTTCATTGACTGCAGGGCATGAGACTTTTAGCCAAAAGCAATGCCATTACACTTTCCTTTTACCAAGAGTATTTGTTTTTAAAAAGAATAAGGACCTGAAAACAGCTCACAGATAACAAGGACTTGATTTGGATCTTCATGCCAAGGTGGCACACTTGTAATTCTCACACTGGTTAGTCATAGTAAGTGGATTCTTGGAGCTCGATAGCCAATATTAAGCTATTTTTATTAAGTTCTAGGTGAACAAAATAACTAAGTAAATAAATAAAACAGAAAAAACTGCATGGTGCCTGATGAATGCACACAGCACACATATTAATATGCACATGCACATAGCACACATATTATTATGCACATGCACATAGCACACATATTAATATGCATACACATTTTGCCCTCCCAAAACAATAACAAAACTCCCCCATTTCTTTTGTCCTGTTTGACAGAACTACACAATGTTGAGGATATGATATCACGGTGGTGAGGTCTCAGCCAGGTGTAGAGTCCTGGCTCACACTCTCTACCAAAGACACGCCTCTGGATACTATATGACAGAGAACTCAAAGCAGCCTCTATTCTGTGATAGTCTACTCTTTCTAACACTGCACGTTGAGTTGGGAAAATCAACCTGACACTGACACTTATCTTCTTTCTCTTCTTCCTCCCACCTCCCAACACAGTTAGCATCAATTTCATTTCCCTTCTCAGTCACCTTCCCATCACTGACACCACATCTAGGAAAAACAGCCCGAGAGCAGACTCATTCTCACCACTGATTTCTGAAGATGTTGTGCATAACAGCGGTGAAAGCATGCCACAATTCATGGTGGAGGAAGCAAAGAAAATAGAAAACCCAGAAACGGGTATAACCTTCAGAGGCACACCTCTAGTGGCCCACCCCTCTAGCTAGACACCTCTTAAAGGCTCCACACCTTCAAAAGTAGCACTGCCCACCACGGCACAGTTCGTTACACACCTGAGCTTGTGTGGGACATTGCAGCTTGGAGCCACAGCAGCTTCACTGGAGCCTTGTACAATAGAATGTGTGAAGGAAGCCCAGAGCTCTGCTGACATGAGCAAGAGCAATTTCCAGTTCTTTCCCCCATTTGAAGGTGGAAGGTGATGATGCGGAAAGGTCTCTACTGAACCAATACCCTGGCTTTTGAGGCCATTGTCTTGCTAGGGTAATTTCACTGTAGGCTTAGAATTCATTTTGTTCTCTTTCTTCCCAGCACATCAGCTACTTAGATAAATGAAGACATTTATCTAAGGGATAGGGAAGAGAAACTTCTCAATGTCACTTGGGTGAGTGGACATGTGAATATTTACTTTGCTTTACAGATATGGCTGCAAGAAGGGGGGTATGTCTATGTGCCTGCACACACGAGTTTGTCAATAAGAACAAACCCTAGAAAAAGAAGCTCTCTAATTCTGGATGTTTACAAAATTTCAGACCCACCATGAAAGGCTGGCAGAGACTTGAAGGCATCCTTTGACATCCTGTGCTGTGCTTGGGTTTCTGAAATGAAACTCTCACTCCAGGACCAAATGACCTTCCCTCACTCCCTGCCTTGTAGTCTGTTTCCTCTGCTAAATAGAGCTGTGATCAGTTGTGTTGTCTCAGGAGACAAGCATCCGTGCTTACGTGATGCTCTTTCTTTCAAGTATCAGTTTTCAAATACATAATGTGTACCACACACATACCTTTACAATCTTATAGGATTTACCTCCTCACCACTCCCATCTGTCAATTAACAAGGAAACTGCTGTTTACCTATTATTACTGTTTATGGAAAGGTACTTCTGTTGAGTATATTAATAATAAAAGTTTTCAGGATTACAGATGAGGATGGCAATACAAGAAAGCAAAAGAGGCCCACCTCAGCTCTATTTAAGAAGGTAAACCTGAGAAATACTGCATTCAACCTCATTTTTGCGTATGTCCTTAGAGGCATTTACATCTATCCCTTTAATTAAAACTAAAGGGTCAAATCAAAATATTTTCAGAAATTGTAATGACTCAGTTCAAGAGGACACACTGCTGATGTGTAGATAATATAATTATCTCCTGACAAGGACATAAACCTCCGAACCAGATGGCCTTACAATTGAATTTCTCAAGAAATTTGGGACCTTATTACAGGAACCACTCTGTACTTCCAGGAGGAGAGCATAGTTTTCTACCGGAGTATGACTCAAAAATGCCCAAGTGATTGAGTTTTATGCAAATCAGATTAGCATAGACAAAGGCCTCTGCATCCTTATTTCCAGGGATAACAATATAAAACCTCCTGGAAGGGAATAAAAAAAATTACTTAATGTTCTGCAAGGCATTGGAAGAGAACACAAAAGGTCAGAGGTATAGGAGCACCCCACAAACAAAGAGAAGGGATAACAAGAAGCAAATGTCCTTCCAAGGACAGGGATTCAAGACTAGATTGGCTGTAGAGTAGGAACATTCCAGGATCTTTTTTCTTCTTTTCATTATCCCCATTTTATCAAGATTCCCTTGCAAAGAGCAACTCCTCAGCTTATGGAGAGAAGCCAGAGAAGAGGGCAGCTGAGACCCTGAAGTTGCAAGTAGTTGTGAGTGCTGGAAACAGAATTTTGGTGCGCAGAGTCTGGTGAGGAGGGATTGCTCTTGATGTACTGAGCCATCATCCAGCCCTGATAGGTGGATTCTTAGAGCAATGCTCCCCCTGGCTCTCTGGTGACTGTTGGGCTGAAAGTTCACCTCAGGGAAGAAGGGAAAGGCCCCTGGAGACCCCTTGGTATTGGCAGCCAAAAACTAAGTGCAAAATTAACCATCAGTGAGCTCAAACATCTCACACTCAGGCCAGCAAGGCAGTTCAGATGGTAAGGGCATTTGATACCACATCTGATGCCCTGAGTTTGGTCCCTGGGACCTATATGATTCACACACAAACACACAAACACACACACACACACACACACACACACACACACAAGTTTAATGAAAGAAAAAGAAATAGAGAGAAAAGAAATGAAACCTCATGCTCACATATAGCCTTGTGTGCCAATCACAGCTGTGGAAAAAGAATATACTAGCCCAGAGCACACAGCTTTCAAGTCTAGGCTCCATGTGTATGTAAACTTCATGTAGTGGGGACTTTTCATCTACACTGTCTTTTCTGATTCCCTTGCTGTTTGCAGGAATATTTTGCTTCATGTAAACCAGAAAGAACTACCTATCTTCTCTATGTGCAGCAACAGAGGCTTTTTCTGACAGGAACTGAGCCGCAGGAGTTAGTGGAAAGGGTTAGATTTGAAAAGAGAGCATCTCATCTCAACCCAGGCTGCTGGCACTGTCCTCCACCCCCTGATGTGAGAGCTGACACAGGCCACGTGGCCTCTGTCACAAATGGTCAGTATGATCCTGATCTCACTGCAGTCAAACCCAGAAGATACCTGGAGCTGAGATAATGTTTGTTTTTTTGCACCATCGTCTGACTATTGTGATGTCCTCTGTGTCATTTAAAATAAACAAAGTATCCAAAAAAGGGAAGTGCTTCAGAGTTTCCATGAAAATGAAAACTTCCTACTTTTCCTGTTAGTCCTCCACTGCCATCTGTGTCAACAAAGAAAGGGCAATCAGAGACGAGAAGTAATGTTCTCATATTAGCAATTACAATTAATATGTACACAATTATTGTTAGTATGCATTGCTATGTGAATAATGTTGATTCTCTTAAATATATCCAAAGTAATGTGCATTTAAGAAGGCATTTACATAAATCAAGATAGTTGTGTTAGCGTTAAATATGAAGAAAAAGTAAGAGAGGAACACGAGATTTAAAGAAAACTGTTAATTAAGTAATTATAAAATAAATGATATTAATAAATTAAGTAGCAATTAAATTAAAACCCATGGATGGACTGCTGAAAGAAAAAAATATTTGGACTAGAGACTGGACCAGAATCTTGGGCAAGACAAAACAACCCATGGTGTTTCCAGAAGGGATCCTGCAGGCTGCTTAACCCAAAGAAGTTCAGATTCAGATATATGGGTATAAATTTTATGTATATATGTACATATGTATGCATGTATGTATACATTATCTATGTATATACAGATAACAGATAAAACAACACCTTGCCCAGTGCTCCTCAGGAAGAACTCAAGCCTTTGTCAAAAAACGCCCCTCTTTGTGGGGCTAGTATAAAGAATTCTGAAGGGGTATATATGATGATCCCAATCCAGGTTCACAGCCTCTCACCAGCACTTCAGCACCGTGAGACCTTTGTCTCTTCTGCAAAGAAAGAAGGCATCAAAGAGCAGCTGCAAACCTAGGTGACATTGGGATGGAAACAAAAACACTGCAATAGACGCCACAGGAATCAGGTTGAAGAGGCCAGATAGGAGCTGAGACATCTCTGCAGATGCTGGAGATAGAGATGGGGATATGCTTGGAGAGCAGATGGGATGATGTTCTGCTCAGCAGACACCAGCCGGGACAAATGGAGCTCACAAACCTGATGCATCTCGACACTCAGAACTGCTCTACCTATGTGCAAAGTCCCTGAGAACATGTGATGGAAGAAAAGGTTGAGTGGACAGAAAACAAGCAGATATTTAAATGTGAGTTCTACTGAGCTTTTCGGAGGGATACGACTCTGAGCTGGATTTGTGACTCAAGGGACACATTGAGAACTCATAACTTCTACAATAAAAACTACAATTCTCCCATAGGTAGCATCCATCAACCTCTTAAGGCAAGATATGTTAGGAGTGTGTCATAGTGATTTTTTTCAGATTGGTAGCTGCTGGACAAATGTTACAGGAAAGCAAACTTGAGGACTGAAAGACATGAGAAGCGGCACTGGCTGATGCAAAGGGTACCTAAGGCTTAGGTCAAATAACAAGATTTGCCTAGTGAGTTTGGGAACATCACCAAAGTGCTTCTGGCCTCTGTCTCCTCATGTATAGTGATGGTGGCGATAATGATTCTTACTTCATAGGGTTGCTGTGAGGATAAAATGAAATTGTGTGTTCCCGGGACAGTGCCTTGTCAACTCTGAAAACACAATGGCCAGGAGACTTTATCATCACCTGTGAGTGACAGGCAGCCCTGTGGCGAGAATTTCTACAATCTGAACAGGTGCTGGATCCTACAGCATTCTACAGATATTGGAAGCACATGAATGTTTGTTTCTGTTTCCTTGGAAAAATAATACTATCAAAATCAATTACTAGGTAGATAGATATGTAAATATATGCTAGATAACTAAAATGAGTTAAAAATAAAATCAAACAAGGTGATGGAGACACATGTCTTTGAGGCAGGCAGATCTCTGAGTTCAAAGCCAGCCTGGTCTACAGAGTGAGTTCCACGGCAGCCAGGACTACACAAAGAAATCCTGTCTCAAAAAACAAACAAGTAAATGAATTAAAATAAAAAAAAGCGATACCTCTCCTCCCACCTCTGTTTCTATGTTCAAGTTGTGTGTATGTGTGTGTTGATATGTTACATATTTAATAAAACCTGAAATATCAAGAGATAATACATACAGTCAAAGCCTAGGCACACAGCTCAGAAATTTCTTGATCCTTGAGTATAAGGACAAACAGCTGGGATTCAATGGCACACACCTTTAATCCCAGCACAGGGAAAGCCAGGAGTGGTGACCTACATCCTTAATCCCATAACTCCAGAGATAGAATTTCCTCTGTTTCTGTGAGTTCAAGGCTAGCTATGGAATAGAGTAGTTCACACCTTTAATCCTTTTTTAAATGAATGAATTAATTTATTTTTTAAGGATTAAACACAATTGGCAAATTCTTAACCAAATTAAACAAAAAATGGAAGACCTACTTCAATAAAACTAGAAATCAAAAGGCAAATATTATAACAGACATGAATGAAATTCCAGAAAATCATAAGGATATACATACATTACAAATTTGTTTTGATAAATTGAAGATTCTGAAAAAAAACTGGTGAGATTCTAGTTAACAAAATTAAACCTAAATTCAATGAATGATTTTAAAAAATGCATACTTTGTAACCTGCTTGAAATACTAATAAAATACTCCATACTAAAAATAAAAAGCAGCAATAATGGAAACAAACACAAGAAAATATGGACTTAGTACAGAATTTTACTATAACTTAAAAAACTAAGACAAATACATATCATATAATTTCATAAAACTTAAAAAATAAACGAAGCCTTTAAAAGTTACAAAGCCAGTGAAACCCTGATATTAATCATGGTTTTTCTTTTTTCTTTTTTGAATTATATATATATATATATATATATACATATACATATATATATAATTTGGTGTTTTTACATCATGCACCCCACCAAACTCAGATATCAAACCTCTCAGATTCATGCTCACTCTTACGATCTTCCCATTTACAAAACTTCCCATTCATGCTGCTCATTTACTTACTGGAGCATAATTAAACTCCCTGTGGCCAGACCCTTAAAGAAAATAAGTCTTTCCTCACCTACACCTCTGCCAGAGGCCATCACTGCAGAAGTGAGGCATTGTGTCATTTAGCTATGTTCTAGCCTTGAATTTTTCTGTACAATGACCTCTCTCTCTCTTTCTCTCTCTCTCTCTCTCTCTCTCTCTCTCTCTCTCTCTCTCTCTCTCTCTCTCTCTCTTTTAAGTCCACTAATGAGTGAGTACATCCCCTGCTTCTCTTTCTGGGACTGTGATACCTTGCTCAGAAGGATATGGTACTGGCGTAAAAACAGACTTGTAGATCAATGGAGTCAAAATGAAGACCTAGACATTAACCCACACACCTGTGAACACTAGATTTTTGATGAAGAGGCCAAAAATATTCAATGAAAGAAAGATAGTATCTTCAATAAATGGTGTTGGCATAACTGGGTGGTAGTGTGTAGGAAAATGAAAATAGATCCAAACCTATCATCTTGCACAAAACATAAATCCAAGTGGATCAAAGACCTCAACATAAACCCAGATACACTGAACTTGCTAGAAAAGAAAGTGGGAAGTACCCTCTAACAAATTGGCACTGATGACCACCTCCTAAATATAACATCAGTATCACAGACAGTAAGAACAACAATAAGTGGGACCTACTGAAGCTGAGAAGCTTCTGTAAAGCCAAGGACACTGTCAATAGGACAAAACAACAGCCTACAGAATGGGAAAAGATTTTCACCAACCCTACCAGTGACAGAAGATTGATCTCTAAAATATATAGAGAACTGAAGAAACTAGAGCCCAAAACCCCTAATAATCCAATTAAAAATGGGGTTCAGAACTAAAAAGGTAATTATCAGCAGAAGAAATGAAAATGGCTGAAAAGCACATGAAAAAGTATTCAAAATCTTTAGCCATCAGAGGAATGCAAGTCAAAACAATTTTGAGATAGCACCTTTCACCTGTCAGAATGGCTAAGATTAAAAACACAGATAACAGCCTATGATGGAGAGGATGCAGAGCAATGGAAACACTCCTTTATTGTTTTTGGTAGTGTCAGCTTGTTCAGCCACTCTGGAATGCAGTATGGCAGTTTCTCAGACAACTGGGAATCAATCTCCCCAAGGACCCAGCAATACCACTTCTGGGTGTATACCCTAAAGAGGCACATTCACACTCCAAAGGCATTAGCTCAACTATGTTCATAGCAGCATTATTTGTAATAGCAAGAACCTGGAAACAACCTAGATGTCCCTCAACTGAAGAATGAATTAACAAACTGTGATACATCTACACAATGGAATACTACTCAGCAGTAAGAAAAAAATGATATCCTAAAATTTGCACACACCTTTAATCTTAACCTGGATGGAACACAGCTAGCAAGAAGGGTGTTTAAGGCCTCAGTCAGAATCCAGCAGGGCAGAAGCCACCAGGAGCGAGGCAGAGGTAATTGGGAGATAACTGGGTGAGAACTGACTGTGGGGTTTATGTCTCTGATATTTCAGCCTTTCCCCAATATTTGGCTCTGAGTCTCTTTCTTTACATACAACCCATTTGTGTGTGTGTGTGTGTATGTGTGTGTGTGTGTGTGTGTGTGTATTTCAGTGTAAGCTCACTCCTGTCTTGTTTGTGAAAAAATATCTTGCTGTTCACTGTTACATACCCAAAGCTAGCTGACCTGTGTGCAAGCCTTCAGGAATTCTCTCTCTATGTCACCTATTATTATAGGCTACTCGGATTACAGAGAAATGCTATATCACCCAGCATTATGGGGCTCTAGGCTTGGTTCCTCACACTTGTACAGAAAACAACTTACACACATTCCTAGCCCATTTCTTATTTTTAATTTGGGAGTTAATCAAAATGATAGAGCAGCTTCCCTGCAAATCCTGCAGGAAGAGATGTTCTGTCTAGAAGTAGGAATTGGGCTCTCATTCTTAAAACAGACTTGAAACAACAGCATTAGTATCTGTTAATACATCGAATGAAAACAGCTACAGTAACTTCTTAGAGTAGGTGTAAATATTTTACTCATGGTGTAGCATTTTTTCCCCCTTCTGGACTCTCCTGGCCTTTCCATAGTGTCCATTTTGTCATTTTCTAATTACCTATTTTTTTTTCTACAAACCCCCAACTTGACTGCTAAGAATCTGTAAGGAGAAGCAGGTATTTTCATGTAAATATAGACTTCCAGTTAGTGTTAAAGATGTCATAAATCATTCAAATTTTTCCCCACAACCTGTGTACTAGTTACTCCCCTCCCCAATCCTTCCTTCAGAGGTTGGAGTTCATGCTGGCCTCTTAAAGAAATGGGACAGCCTACCTACTACCTGAGCCTGAATGATCCTCGGACTCACAAAGACTTCCATCCACCACCAGCAGCAGAACCTGCCTTCACCTCATTAACAGCTACCAGTGTAGCTACCTAAACAGGACCCGACCGATCGACCCCTGACAACTTCAAGAACTTATGAGAAAGGAAGAATTAGCCATCCCCAGAGAAGAGTCCCTTAATTGGTTATCTAACTCCAAGTGTTTATTTTCCCCAAATTATATACACACAAGCAACACTAAATGGACTCGGTGGCTTGTAATTATATATTGTTGCATTTATACATATATGTAATGATAACAAAGAAAACAAGACCATGAATTTGAGAGTAAATGAAGGGGTGCAGACAAAAGATAGAAAGGAGAAAAAGAAAAGAAGAAAATAATGTGATTATATTTTAATTCAATACGTAGTTAATAAAAAAATGAAAAAAAAAACAGTGAAATTCCAAGTCTGAGGGCTATGCACATGGCAAGCATTCAGTGAATACAAAGAAAGGAGCAATTAGAGAATTGTTTTAATCCTCTTCTCCTACTGATTTAGTTCTTGGCACGTAGTTGGCTCCTAATAAATACTGTAGAGTGAACTGTATTGGTTAATCAGCTCAGAGCTAAACGACTGTTTGCAGAATGAATAGCCTTTAAAAGCTTACTTCCCACATCATTATCGTCACCTTGGCACCTCCTCTGACATCTGGACCATATCTCCAACTGGCCCCTGGACATTTCCACTCAGATGTTCTTCAGGCAGACAGAAAGAAAGGGGGTGTGCTAGTAAATTAGAAAGGGTAAAAACAGGTAATTGAATAAGGAGTTTTGAGGGGTCTCAGTGGGCTCATAAATTTCAGGTTGCCCAGAGTAAGACCATGTCATTCTGTCCTCAGAAAATCAGGGCCACAGCATTCTGGATTTCCCTCTTTTTAAAAAACACAATGGATGCATAGACAACCATGCAAAGTAAAATATTAACTGTGTTTTTATCTTTTTATAATTAAGATTCATTGCACTAAGTGTTTTCTCGGGCTTCATGGGCTGCAGTTTTATCACTGAGTCTTCATAGAAGCTTGCTTGCCTGTTTTACCCTCTCAGGGAGCTGTGGATGCCCAGTGGGCACTGTGGTTCTGTTTTCTTCCTTATGTTTCACCTCTGTTCATCCAGGATCTCCCACAGTGTTATGTGAAGATCTTGTCCACTGTGTCCAAAAAACTCATGACTCACATTTACCACTTCCATCCACCAGTTTAAAGATCACTTAAAAGCTTTCTTCTTTGTATTCTTTAAAAGCAGTTGTATGTCAGGTGTATGTGTGCTCAGGTGTACATATGCTTTGCGTGCATTCTTGTTCATACATGCAGGGGTGCATGGGTGTGTACGGCATGTATGTGTGGAGGCCACAGGCTAATGTCACATTACCTTCCCCCATTGCTCTCCACTCTGTTTGAACTCAGATCTCTTTGATAAGCTACTCAGTCAGCCAGCTTGCTCTGGGGATTCTGCTTCCACCTGTCAGGAACCTGTAGGCCACCATCACTTGACTGCAGGCTTTTTTAAAAAAGCCAGTTTAAAGTAAAACAAATATGGTCAGTAATAATTGAAGTCTGTCCCATTAGACAAATATTTAAATTTTGGTTTTGAACCATAAAGCATTTCTCTACATGAGGAATTAGACACCCATCAGTAATCATTTTCTTGTGTCAATTTTGGGGCTTGGTGCTCTGTTTTATACTCTTTTTTTCAGATCTTATAGAATTCTTATTATTATCTCCTGGGGAGGGGAGTAATTCCACAAATTTCAAATATAAAATCTTGATAGAGGCAAAGAGCAAACATCATATGCACCTATTTGGTTAAACACACAGTCTAATTGAAGGACCATCCCATTAGATGGATTCTATTCTGATATCAGATAAATTCTTAATTAGTAGTATTTTCTCCAGCCTGTCAGTCACATAAATTATGTGCTGGTAGAAATATCAAGCTTTTCAGTATCCTGAGTAGAAATTTGAACCTAGTTAAATGCAAAAAAAAAAAAAGCTTTTTTTCTTTTCTTCCTGGCTGAACTACCCATACACATTGCTAGTATTAAGGCATCTGCACTGGCTAGCTCTTGGGACCTAACAGGATTGTCATCGGCCTCAGCCACCACCTGTGCGCATCTTCTTGTTAGCATTCAGGCATTATGCTGGCCTGCCCTCAGGGTCCTCAGCTGCAGCCACAAAGAGCATTCCTTGTGCACATGCGCTTCATCCCCTTGAAAAGGCAAGCTCCTCTGTTTTTCTCTTTTGTTCTCTGCCTTTTCTCCACCAGTGGCAGGTCTCTGCATGCCTTCCTTTTCCTCCCCCAGTAAACCTCCAAGTGGGTCCTGTTGTATGATGTGACTTTCCGTCCCACCACTAAACTACAGCACACATATCTTATTTCACTACAAGCCTGTGGGGTTGGATCACCAAGTTTGAGGTCCATGCCCAAGGTACTGGTTAGAATACTTCAGACTCCAAAGCAGGTCTGCCTGGAGAAGCTAAAACAGAAACACTGTGGAGTCCAGTCAAATCACATGACTCAGCTGGGAACAGGATTTGGAAAAGACAAGGTACAACTGTCAGATCCAGCCAGCAGAGGGAGCAGTCTGGTTCTCTCCCCAGGACTATATGTAATTGTTTATCTAAGTTTACAATAGAACCACCTGTAGAATCTTAGTACCTTAACACTTTTCATGTTTACGGTTAGTGAGCTGGGTCCCTAGGTGAATGAACTTGCTGTCAACCCTTGATGGCCTGAGTTGGAGACTCAGAAGCCACATGATGGAAGGAGAGAGACCTTCTGAAGTTGCCCTCGATGACATCGAGAAATGGGCTATGGCATGTGTCCATGAGTGTGCATACACACAGATACTCACAATTAATAATTGTTATATGATAGATGCTAAAAATTAGAAGATTTTTGTAATCAGTTTCTGTATGTGAGGGTTTCAGTCAGATGTATGTAAAGGAATACAATAAAGAAACTGCCGACATGATTGCTTCATAGAATGATTAAAGGGGAGAGAGGTTTCTGTTATGTACAAAAAGAGAGAGAAGTGTAGAGAGAGAAGGAAGTAGAAGGATCATGGCCAGCAGAGTGGACATGGCCAGAGCTGTCTGTGAGAGAGATGAGCAAACAGCAGGAGACAGGGCATAGGGGAGCCTAGGGAGAACAGCAAAGGTTATAAAGAGGGTACACAGCTGGGGAGTGGGAAGGACCAGGAGGCCTAGGGTAGGACTTTGAAATGTGCAACAAGTGCTTGTACGTAGGGACTGAGGGATCCCAGAGGTTTGCATGGACCTTCATACTCTGTGATACTCTGGGATTCTGATCATTGGGAAGCCGTGTGTCCCTTTTGCCCAAGGTAAGGGAAATGACTCTATTTGGCAGATGAAAACTGTCTTCATAAGTTTATAAGGGATACTGGCTTTTATCTAACATCCAGAAATCCTCCTGTGTCCAATTGGGGCTCATCTTTGGACTGCCTTTTGGAGTTTGGGGAATTAGCATTTCCTTTGAACCTGACTTTTTAGCCTTTTATTGATCATAGCTGTAGCCAAAAGTTTCCTGTCCTGTGCAGGCCCATGATCATTTATAAAATAATTATTTAGAGGTTTATACTAATTACAAACTGTTTGGCCTATGGCTCAGGCTCATTACCAACTAACGCTTATAACTTAAATCAACGCATTTCTTTTAATCTGTATTGCTGCATGTTCCGTGGCTTTACCTATGTTCCATTACATCTTGCTTCCTGAGTGGCAGTTTGAAGCCTCTCCTGGCTTCTCTGTCTTTAACTCTACTTGAATTTCTCACCTGCCTCTAAGCTGTCTTGCCATAGGCCAAAATAGCTTCTTTATTAGCAAATTGTAATAAAGTATATTAACAGTGTACAGAAAGACATCCGATATCACTTCTCCTTTCCTGTCTAATCAAAAAGGAAGGTTTCAATTTTATGCTGCAGTTAACTGATTAAAAAAATAAAATGAAACAGAGTAATATACATAATCCAGACTGTGTATTTTCCATCTTTGTGTGTCTTTTTTATTTTTACTGTCTCTGTAAAGACTTTACTTTTAAAATTATTTATTTCTTTATGTAACTGCCTATACTCTTTTTTTCTCTTTCTTCCAAGTCTACAAACATTGTTGTATACATTGTTTTCTCCATCTGAATCTGTTTTATTGCATATCTTTAATCATTTTTTGACCAGGAGAGTTGTTAAATTGCTAAACTGCTTCACTTCTCTTAGCTTTTCATGGCAGAGGTACCAATGAGTCTGGCTTATGTTCCGAATTCTGTAGTATTAAGTAGAGTATTAAGAGTATTAAGTAGCTCTCTGAAGTGAAGTCCTCTGCCAACATCAAGGGTCAACTTTAACCTCTTTGCCTCTTATAACCAACAACTGCCCTGGACCAAAGTTAACTTCTAGTGAATATGTCAGGGATATACAAATAGCAATTAGCTAGTACCCTCTGAAACCTTGTTAATGGGAAATTACAAATCCTAAAAACACAAGTAGTATCTAAAAGTTTAATTTCAAAATTAATAATTTTTTTCTCCATGCCTGAAGTGTCTATGTGACCCCCTAACATCATTCCCTGTCTGATGCCTACATTTGCTATAAAAAGGGTCTTGAAACCTGCCTCCTTTGCCATAATTACAGAATCCCAACTCTGGCTGTGGCCTCAGTTAACTAATAAGCCTATTGTGCCCTGAGATTTTTTTTCTTTAAATAAAGTTTACTTCTGATTTAGTCTTGTTACTCACCCCCACCCTGTTTTTTGCAGGTCCTCAGACCCAACAAAGAGAAATTAACAAGTGGTTTGTTTGTAAACAGGTAGAGTAGGCTTGTGGCTTTGAGCCATAGCAAGAATAAAGCCTGAAAAGTTATCAACATGATAGTAACATGTATGTATGTAGATTGGATAGTGCACAATAGGAAGCAATTTAAAGTCTATACTTAGAAAACAACCAAAAATTTTTAAATTTTTAAGACTATGACTGTGATAATAGTAGCTAAGTTTATAGTAATTAGCTTATTAGATCTCTATTGATCAATGTTAAAACTTTAGGACTCTTGAATTCTTAACCATATTTTAAGTCTCATTTTTCACACACCTTGAATCTTCTGTTCAGACCTTTACAACTTTCATAAACTTTGTTTTGAAAGACCCTAGGGACCCCAGCCCCAAGAACTGACACAGAACACTGGCTGCAAATAGCAAGATGTTTAATACTCACATAGGTGCCTGCGGGCGATCAGCAGCTTCAGCTAACTGAGCGTACCCCGCACAAAGTACAGCCCCCTTTTATATCCCGAGAGAGAGGGTCTCATCAGCTTAAACATAAAGGCATACATCTCTACATGCAAAGTTCTGCTAAGGGGTAATGTTGTAAATCATTTACAAGGTTCAGCTATGGGGCAAGGTTGTAAATGTTTTGATCCTGGAGGTGCTGTGAACATCTGGTTTGTGTTAAGATTAGACACTCCTGGTCTCTTCACCCTCCCATGGCCTTCTTTACTGAAACTTGCCCACAATATGACTTCCTGCTAATTGGCCAAATGTCCTTCTGCTAGGCTTGACCTCATGTTGTCCTCTTGCTAGCTGGCCTTGTGGAAAATTTGTTCGGTTTTGGATTTGGGGTCTTTCAGTTTTTGTTTTTGTTTTCTTTTATCTGGAAACATCCAATCATTTACTAAAAGACACAAGTGCTTGATTACTGAGAACAGTCATTGAAAAATAAGTTTTTTAAAATAAAGGAATAAGGGAACCCAAATTTTGTTACTAACAACAGTAAGGTAGCTTGGGTTTGCTTTTACATTGGAACCTGTTTTGCGAGTTTACCTTTTTCAGTACACAGCTTGTCAGCATTTGCTTTTCTCAGTAGGAGACTGAGTAGCTCTAAGAAAAATAAGGCCTAATTTTTGCATATGAAATGGACTGACAGGCAGCTACAGCCTTGGGGGTAGGAGTTAGCTAAGGTCTACTTGCTGCCTCTAAACTAATAAGGCTCCAGGTCACCACCA
The DNA here is from genome assembly GCA_004025045.1 of Sigmodon hispidus. Classification (NCBI taxonomy): domain Eukaryota; kingdom Metazoa; phylum Chordata; class Mammalia; order Rodentia; family Cricetidae; genus Sigmodon; species Sigmodon hispidus. The sequence continues at coordinate 76,518 of PVIH01005090.1, forward strand.
ACACCAGCACAGAGGTCCCAGAAAGATAAATTTGAGCAGGAAGTATAAAATGAATGGTCTATCTACTAATTAAAATGATGGAGATTTACTACCTGGACATCCAGCCTGGGACCCTCCTCCATGACCTCCATGACTTTTTTTTTTTTTTTTTTGAGGGGGGCACAGATGTCACTGGTCTTTAGCTGTCACACAGGACAACACCATTAGCCTTCAGCAGCCGGACCAGGTGATCTAAGAGATTTTCTTGTGGAGGAGGAGCTTGGAAAAACCAGCCCACCTTGCTGAGGCAGAGTAGCACAGTCAACCCTACAGTGTCCAGAGTCTGGACAGGGCCCTGGTAGTGGTTGAGGGATGAGACAATTCTTTGCCCAGGGGTCATTGTTATTACACTTGAAGGAAGCTTGAGGTGGAGTCCATTGCACACCATCTTCTTTGTAAATAGCCTCCAGAAGCTGATACTTTTGTCTATCAGAGGAGCCCTTTTCATTAAACACCTTAATGCCATATTCAGCAGATCTCTATATGTAGTTTAAGGGACATTTAAAACCATTAAGTATACCTGATTTTAAACCAACTTTACTTAGTTTTAGTTACTTGCTTCAGGCTTAACCTTGAAAGACACAGAAGACCAAAGCTTGTGAAAGACCCTCAGAGACCCCAGCCCCAAGAACTAACACAGAAATCACAGGCTGTAATTAGCAAGAGGTTATTTTAATACACAGGCACCTGTGGGCGATCAGCAGCTTCAGCTAACTGAACGCCCCCGTACAAAGAACAGTCCCTCCTTTTTATACAGAGAGAGAGTCTCATCAGCTTAAACATAAAGACATACATCATATCTCATTAGCTACTTTGAACTTCATATTAAATTCTGCTAAGGGGTAATGTTGTAAATCATTTGCAAGGTTCAACTTTGGGGCAAGGTTGTAAAGTTTTTGATCCTGGAGGTGCTGTGAACATCTGGTTTGTGTTAAGATTAGACAATCCCGGTCTCTTCACCCTCCCATGGCCTTCCTTATCTTTTTTAAAAAACCTTAACTGTCGGTTTCCTGATATACTGAGGCTTTGCCCGCAGGATGACTCCCTGCTAATTGGCCTTGTGGAAATTTTGAGGTTGGGGTCTTTCACTTGCCCTTGTAAATGAATTACAGTTTTACTTAGTATGACTGCCATTGTGATCATGTTGTGATCTGATAAGATACACACTTTCCCCTGGCAGGACACTCAGGCAGAAGGTAGGGGAAAGGGTTGAGGGCAAGCTCCTGAGGGAGAATTAAGCAAAAGAAAGAGAGTGGGAATTCTTAAATGGAGCTTGATGTGAGAACTCAGGACAGGGTGTGACTTCAGAGGCTGGACCAGAATCCTACCGACTACAGACTTAGTTCTGAAACCTAATAGAATTTGATCATTTATAATCTGATCATTAACTTGTGTGTCTTAATTATCTTTAATATTTTGCAACTGTTATACTCATGTTGAGGGACCCCTAAAGACCACCAGGGAGCTGGACTCGACACAAACACATGAGAGTTTTTATTGTTATGAACAGGTTTCAAACAAAATGCAGGTCAATACCCTATGTTCCTCTGCAGTGTAGGGTTATCAGCCTTGAGCCTCGAGGTAAGGGAGGTTTTAAAGAAAAGTCTATTTAAGCAAGGTGCTGCACATCTTGTCATTTCAGATTGGGCAAAGGGGCTTGGAGTATAGTAGCTATTGGCTGAACTTTCTAGTGCGAATCCAAGCCCTGAATCTGCTGGCTGAACTTAACTGCTGGTGTGAACCTAACTTTTGAATCTATTGGCTGCCTTACCCGACTTGGGCCCCACCCTAGGGCACTAAAGGCTTCTTTTCTGAAACAAAGCTTTGTGAGGTTCAATCCAAGCCTTCTCACAACAAGCTAGTAGTTTTTCTAAGGTTAGGATTTTCTCTCTCTAAGTTTGAGTCTTAAAAATTTGACCTAAAAAAGATTTAATTCATTGGTGTTTGTTTTGCCTGTGGAAGGATGTTGGGTTTCTTGGACCTGTAGTTATAGACAACTGTGAGCTACCTTGTGGTTGCTGAGTACTGAACCTGGGTCCTCTGCAAGAGAAGTCAGGGCTCTTACCTGCTTATCCCTGTCTCCAGCCCCCCCCACACACATATGCTGTCTTTAAGTCCTACTTTCTATAAGCCTTGTTCAAGGTTTTGTTCTCCTCTGTCATTTGTTTACTCTTAAGACAAAAGTCATCATAAAATATATAATATATATATATATACTAATCCAAGATATTTCAGAGGACATAAAGAGGGAGATGCTGTGAGGACATAGATTCATCCTTACAAAGATTTGTTTCAAAGAAGCATTTGGTACCTGAGACTGGGGCTCAGGTCTTGGAGTGTGCCTGACAGCCAATAGATTCAAAAGTTAGGTTCAGATCAGGAAATTCAGCTAATGGCTATTGTACTTTGCACCCCTTTGCCCAAACCTGGAATGCTAAGACATGCAGCACCTCACTTGCGTAGGTTTTCTTTAAAATCCCTTCCCCTCAGAACTGGGGAGTAGATAGCTTTCCACTTCATAGGAACAAGGTTATCGACCCAGATTCATTTGGAACCTGTATGTAACATTAAAACCCTTATGCATGTTGCAGCGTGTCCATCTCCATGGTGGTCTTTGGGAATTTCTAGACAAGAGTACAACAATACAATGATAAGTAGGATCAGTAGAACTAAGAACATCTGGCTACTTCCTTATTGCTTATAGCATGTGGTCACCTTAACCAAGATGGCAGTGAAGTCACATGGTATTTCCTTTCCTTCCTTCACCTGTCTTGTTTTGTTTTTCAAGACAGGGTTTTTGTCTGTATTGCCCTAGCTGTACTGGAACTTGCTTTGTAGAGCAGGCTGGTCTCAAAACTCATAGAGATTCACCTGCCTCTGCCTCATGAGTGCTGGGATTAAAGATGTGCACCACCACGCTCGGCAGCAAGTTCTTTCTTTAACCTTAGTAAACATGGTTGCCATCCACATGATTGTTTTCATCCCGATGGGGTCATTAGCCAGGATAGCAGCATGCCACATGGTTGCCATTTACTCCAAGGTGAGCCCCTGAGGCATGCACCCTTCTTAGGAAAAAAAGCACATAAAACCACATTCATTTTCCTAAACAAATGTTGAATCCAAGTTATGCACAAGCATGCTGTAGATTTTTAACTATCAACCCTTTCTGTTACAAAGTTTATGCCAACTTTTTGTTACAGATTTTACAGATTTTAACTACACCCAATGAACTTACAAATCCTGAGGTATTAAAAGTTTATACAGTGCCCTTATAAGTCTTGCAATAAAGTTGATACTTTAGCAAAAGTTTTAGAGATGTAAAAGAAGGGACTATTTAGAAAGTTAAACAAGACTAGAAAAGGAGCATGAGGGAAGCCGGGACCGTTTACTCTCTAGCTGTTTCAAGGCACGTAGTGTATTTTCTTTCCTGCCCGGCTCTGCTATGCCATTCTCCCTGTCAGAGCTAAATGGCAGTTTTTTAAAAATTAAAATAAAGTAGAAGATCATGTGACCATTTTCAATTATCTGTACACAAAAGACATTTGAATCTCTGTAAAACTGAATTTAGTGAGCAGAGGGCGGGGAGCAGGGTGACTAGAGTCAACAGAGCAAAGAAGTTTTAGAGTGAAGAGATTTGGAGAATGGAGAAGGTTTAGAGACAGGAGGTTTGGGATCATTTGTGCAGTGACAGAAGTTGTTCCGATCTGTGAGGATTGAAACTGAGCAAGCCATCTCCGGTGTTTGAGCCACTCCCGCTGCGGTAAGACAGTGAGGCCTTAAGGAAATCTCTGAGGCTGAGGAAGGAAAGACATTGAGAGCTCTTGAAGCTCAGGCTCCAGCAGGCAAGGAGGATGGAGTAAGCGAGGTCCAGGAGCAAGCTGGGAGACAGGTGGGGAGGGAGGCGGGAGCAGAGCAAGGGGGGATGGCAGAGACTTCAGGAAAAGAGCAGCAATGATGGGAGAAAGAAGGATGAATATCTTGATGATTAGAATTTCAATCTGGAGCCAACCCAAGTGGACCAAGAGACATGTCAGCATTGACAGCAAATGTTCCAAATCAGAAAGGAGAGACATCCCTTTCCATGGGACAGGACAAGAGAAGCTGCCTGATACAAGGGTGTGATGTTTGTAGCCATAGTAGCCAACTCTAGGAGTTGATGGGGACCGGGCAGTAAGCTCCAAGACAATACTTACCTGAGTGGAGGGTGTGGGGGCAATGAGGCCCTGAAAGGGCAGATGCTAAAATTTGGAGTCAAATATGGTGGGTGGCAGAAAGCCTGAAAAAACAAATAATCCATACCTTGGAAGAGTCAAATCAGCAGTTTGGTTCATTAGGAGAGGCTGGGCTCCTGGGAGAGGGCCTTCTGTGCCCTTCCACTGCCTATGTGTTCAGTATCTCTATTTAAGTTTTTAAATGCTTTTATTTTATGTGCATGTATGTTTGCCTGCATATGCATGAGTGCGCCACATGTATGCATTGCCCATGGAGGACCAGGAGGACTCTTGAACTGCTAGAGTTACCGTTATAATCTGCCACGGTGATGCTGGGCACTGAACCCGGCTGGTCTGGAAGAGCAGACAGTGCTTTCAGCCACTGAGCCCATCTCCACTCACACTTTTTTTTCTTTATGTCAATAAATGAATGTTGTTTTTTCCTATTCTTTTTATAGGTATTTTATCTTTAATTTTTCACTGCAATATAGAGGCTAGAATCTCTCAACATAAAAATTTGTTCAATGTTCAGTGTTGTTTTTTTTTTAAGTTTTTCTGTTTATATTATAAAGAACAGAGTTAGGGATGTACAGGCTGAAAAGCCCAGGCCACAGTGCCTTCAACTAGCACAGAAAGTTGTCAGCAAAGCACTTACCATAGGGACTAGAGATTAGTCATCCAGATTTCATGTAAATATCTGTCACCATTTATTGAACCTTAGCCAATGTTGTAAAGATGGCCATGTGTCTTATATGAACTTCCAAAACACTATGAAAAGGTTTCTCTTACTCTGTTTTATAAATGAGGTCCTGCTCACTCAGTTATGGGGTTGAGATTTTTATTTATTTGTTTTGTTTCAAGACAAATTTGATTTTGATTTTTTATTTAAATATTTATTTGATTTTTCAAGACAGTTTTATGTAACCTGGGCTAGCCTCAACCTCACTATAAAGCCAAGGATAACCTCAAACTCTTTATCCAAATGCCTCTGATTATCTACCTATTGTTAGGATTACAGGCAAGAATCACTCTGTTCAGGGTGGAGGCTAGGACTGGACCAGAGTCTACTTGCACCACTCACAGTGATGCACAGGAATCTGGCACAGAATGGCAGAGGTTTCTTCCCAGTGAAGTCTCTTCAGTGTCAGTGTGAACTTTGATTCATATCTGCATGAGTGATGACTAGTCATTTTCATTACAGAAAGCAATGAAAAGTCTTGTACTAAATATAAAATAAAGAAACCCATGATGAACCATGCATGTGACAATACACTTCTCATTGGCAAAAATGACAAGTATGGGTCTTACAGTGACATGGAAGTGTAGAATAGATGTCCTGAAGGTTTTCAGACTGTGTGGCACTGATACAAAATCAATACTAACGCTACCTATGCAGATTTACTCCTGGTTCTTAAACAAGCTTAGTAAATTACTTTATTCCTTGGCACCAGACATCTTCATTGTATGTATTAACTAGTTGGTGAAGAGAATGAAGATGAAATAAATCAGGATGTTAACTCTCTCTGTCCAATAAAACCTATAAGCTTCAGCTTTCATGACCTGAAATATCAATACAGCAGCTATACTACACAATTAGGGGAGAAAACCCAGGTTTTACTTCCAGCAATTTTTTCCTTTCCAGTAAAAGTAATTTTCTTTGCTTTGGGGATATACAACTTCCTTCCCTCATCTCTTGTCTTTCTTGGCATCCAGAGGTACAGCCAAGGCCTGGCCAAGTAGCATCAGCCATTTCGATGTTCTCAGATCCATGTTCAAAGGTGGACATGACCCATGAAAACCAGGCAGAACCAGGGAGTGGCAGCTCCAGAGAAAGTCCAGAAAAGTGGGTATTCATCTACTCACCTGTTTCACCTAAAAGAAAAAACATACCCCTTTGTATTGGTCATTTCTGTGAGTTAGTCCTGGAAATCAGTGTTGGACAGAGCAGGTCTGAGATGTTAACAGACAGCCAGAAACATCATTTAAGTGCTTAGCTCCAGGCTGACTCTCTAACATGTGATGCTTGTGCACAACCATACATGTAAGTGTGCAGGAACACGTATGTTTGCTGTCTGTGCAAATTCCATTTTTCATGCTGTCTTTTGCAACCCAAAGTTTTCTTTTTAGCACATGAGTCAAAAATCAAAATGAAAGCATGAGCAATACGGTATAGCTGGTGGATAAGAATAAGAGGGGAAAACCATGTATGTCCCCTACCTATTTAGGCTTCTTCAGCTGGATTCTGAAAATTAAACTGACAAAATCAGATTCAGAAGAGGAAAACAGCCCTGGGTGATGAGTAACTCAAAGGCTGGTTAGAGGGGGCCATGCACACCATCTTAGCAAACAGCAATGACTTTGAATAGAACTGCCAAGGGAGATGAAAGGAACTTTGAACTTGAAGAGTCAACAAATTGCCAGAAGGCAAAAACACAAGGAAGTGATGGAAGATCTAGTTAGTCACGTTGGTTTAACACTATTTCTCTGTGCTGTCTCCAGTAATAAACGTGTGTCCCTTTCCTGGGCTGGGGATTGTGCACAGGAGGGATTTGTGTTTTCAGATGTAGTGGGAAAGATGAAGAGTTCACACCACATTCACGGCTTCTATAATTCCCCAGACAATGATGTGTTTTAGAGCTGAATACTCTGATCCTCTTCAGAGTAGAGGTGGGGTGAAAATGAAGGAGTAAAGTCTATAATCATCAAAAAAAAAACCCCAAGACAATAAAGCCATCATCCTTTCCTCTGCCTCTGTTCTGTAAGCTTATGTAAATTAAATGTGTATATAAGTGACCACAAAAATAGCCTTGCAGGGAAAAGAAATTCCTCATAGACAGCAGAGCAGCATATCTGTAGTGGTTAGTGACACTGTCATTAGTGCCTAAGAATGGTATGACTCTGCTCCCAGTTCCCATGAGGAGCCCTGCCCTGCTACTACTGGCTATTTTCCAAACCCTCATTTCTGGAGCACAAAGACACCATATATTCTAATGGGTTACACAGCCTTGTGTTGCTACATTTCTGGGTGTCGCCACAGCTGCTTTTACCAATCATCTAGTAGCTATAGTAGGCATCTACTGACATAACCTATAAGAGAAAGGAGTCCTAAATACCCCATACATACAAAGCAGAATTTATGGGATCAGTACAATTCTGCTAATTTTAAATATCTACAAACGTGGAATTTTTTTAATAGTACCTTGAAAAAAATAAATAAAAAGTTAGGAAAAGTTAGATAGAAGAATAAAAGTCATTATATTTATAAAATATATTTATACAAAACTATAGAGGAATAATTCTTTCTGTAATTTTTAGAAGAATCTTCTAGCAGAGGGACAAAATAACATTTGCTTTTAATCCAATCCATAGAAGACGACAGATTAAATATCCATCTGTTTCAAGGGGATAGACATTTGAGATCTTTCCATTGAAGACTGTGTTCTTTGTAAACAGCAGGCAAAGAACAGGGTGTTGAATCATCCTGGATTCTAGATGAACTTTCCATATCATAGTGAACACTTGGTTCATTCTTTCCAGTCCTTTGCAGACTCCTCTATGGTCCCCATAGCTCCTGTTCCTCCAACTCTACCAAGTTATCCATGAAGAAATTGTCCCATGGATACTACTTTATGATTCTTTTATTTCCTCTAATCTGTCTCTTATTGGATATTTCTTAATTTGGGGCTTATTTTCCAGGCCATCACTTCAATTTCCAAATGATTTACAATCTTTGGAATTCTCATTTAGAAAGTGGTCAGGTCTATTAATCACCAATTCTGTGTCTTCACTTATCTCTGCTTCACATAGCTTTAAAATAGAGCTGGTGAACTTTATATTCATTACACTTGTTCTTACCCAAATGCCTTTTTACTAATGTTTGAACATGTCTAATTAGGAGAACCTGAAAAATAATAGTTAAAGTCTGGTGTGGGTACATGATCCTGTGCACACCCATGGTGGTCAGAGAAGGGCTTTGGATGACCTCCTCAATCACTCTCTGCCTTACTTAATTGAGACAAAATCTCTCACTGAATCTACACTCAAGTTTTTCAGCAAGGTTGACAGCCAGCAGGCCTCATCAATCCTCTTGGAAATCCCAATGGTTATAAGCACTTTCTAGGGCCATATTGGGAAATGTGGTGATATATATCTAATAAAATTAATCTGGAATATCAGAAAGATACCACAGCCACCTACCCACCCAACTCCGCGGGCTTGTTTCCAGGAATCCTCCAACCAAATGCTGGAAAAAAAGGAAAGTCTCTTGAGGAAGCTGAGAAACCCTCTTCTCTTGCTCTGTCCAGCTGTCTTAACTTCCTCTCTCCACATTCCTAAAGTTAGGTTCAAAGGGGTGGGTCACCATTCCCTGAGCTGGCTTTGTTTTGTAGTTAACTCTGATATTTCAGATTAATTTTATTAACTATATATCAGCACAGTGAAGTTCATAACCATCTATAACTCTAGCTTCAGGAGAACTGATACCCTTTCCTGGCCTCCAAGGGCACCTGCATCCCACAGACACATATACATACATAATTAAAATTAAAAAATATTATTTTGAAAGAACCAGCAATCCTCATATCTCTGCTCAACTAGGTGCTAACATTATAGAAATATGCAGGCTGTGGTCAACTTTCACCTAGTTTCTCTATCCAAACTCTGTCTTGATATTAGCACAGCAGGCACATTTAATCATGGGACATCTCTCCAGCCCTGCTGGAATCTGTAGAGCATGTAACAGATTTGAATTATCTCTTGATAAATGCCTTTTCCTTCTGAATTGATGTCACACAAAAAGAAGCATGACTATTACTCTTAAAAGTATTAAAGAGATAGCCAGGTTATGATGGTGTGTGCCTTTAATCCCAGCATTCAGGAGGCAGAGGAAGGTAGATCTTGGAGTTCCAGGACAACCTGGTCTATAAAGTGAGTTCTTGGACAACCAAGAACAGAGAAAGCTTAGCTTGAAAAACAACAACAGAAATACTGAAGAAAATTGAGAGTAACAAAGCATTTGCCAGTATCTATAAAGGCACAGACTCCATCTCTAGCATTAAGAAATTAATTATTTAGTTAACTAAAAAGATTTATGGAATTCATATGGGTCATACTGGCATCCAGCAAGCACTCTAAGAATGAGATCCCGAAATCTGCTAATCTGTCCAGGAGGATATGATGATAAGGAACTCTAGCAAAAAAAAAACACAAAGGTATATGTACTTTTTTAAAGTGTTTAATAACAATTTAAATGGGGCTGGAAAGATTGTTCAGTGGTTAAAAGCACTTACTGCTCTTACAGGGGACCTAGGCTCTGTTCCTAGCATACACAATTACCTATGATCCCAGTTTCTTGAGAACCAATACCTCTTCTAGCCTTCGTGGGCTCCTACAATCACATGCTGCATATAAACTCACACAGGGAAACACCTATACATATAAAACAACTTAAACAAATCTGTTTTTTAAAGAGCAAATAAATAATTCTCTAGTAGTAGAAGATCAAGACTACATTTTAGTCAAAGTAAAAGTTATATTGTGGTAAAGATTAACCTATGGCCCAGGGGAGAAAAGTTCATTCTCTGCTCCAGCTATGTGTTCAGCATATGTTTGTGATAGTTTTACATCACAAAATACCTAAGATAATCAAGCTAAAAGAAAGAAAGATATTGATTCTAGTCATAGTTCCTAGGTTTCAGGCTTTGTTCACTTGGCTCTGTTGTTTTAGGCCCTATGATGAGGCACAGCATCATGGCACAGAGTGTGTGGTGAGCAGAGCTTCTGACTTCACAAAAGCCAGAAAGCAGAAGAGGGGCACATTCATTCCTGATGTAGCACCTCAATGGTAAACCTCTAGTGATCTACCTTTTTCCACTCTGCCCTACCTCCTAGAGACTCCACCACCTACCAACAGTACCAGAGGCTGAGGACCAAACCCACAGCATATGGGTCTTTGGAGGATACTTCAGAGCTTCGCTGTTATATATGGATGATTGGTGTAGCTGAAAACAGCAAGACATCTGCTCCTTATTGCCAAGGATGATTGACACTTCACTATCTGTAGTACTTTAGCGTGAAGTATCATTGGCAAAAGAGCAGTGAGGGTTTCCCATTACCAAAGGAATGTTCTGGGTAGAAGGTGATTATATTTTACTTTCACCTTTGAAAGTAAAGTATTGACTTTTTGGCCAATACTTGTCTTGGGATCCCTTGAAACTAGGAAATAGAGTAGAAACTGTGACCCTCTCATAAACCCAATAGACAAAAAGAACTCGGTTTGCGTGACTGAGAAGTATGCCTTTTACCACAGAGGGACATCACCAGCTTTCAAAGAGCAAGCTTGGAGTACAGAAAGGTTGAGTTCTTTTCACACGCCCACAATGAGGTCAACACTCACATGGCCCTCTCTTCATCCTATCCAGCAATTAAAAGGAAGTGGTCTTAAAAATTTTCCCATTTTAACAGTTTTGCCTAAGCTCCCATAATCACAAGGGACAGACAGTTCTGGAATCTAAATGTCACCATTTTATTTATAAAGCAGATTGCTTAATAGATGAACAGAGAGAAGAAATCAATTTCCAGCTCAATTAATCATCAGCAGAATGAATTATATAGTAGCATGCTGCCCATATCTGTGCACTGTCTGAGGATTTGAATCAACTGCCACATGTGAACCTACTGTGTTTCTCCAGTGGATGCTGGGTACTTTCTGATGGCATCAATGGAAGGCTTTCTGCAAAGCTCACCTAATCCCTCTGAGGGAGCAGCTGCTCCTACTCATTCTTCTAGCCATTTTGGTGTATGCCTAGCTGGACACCTAACCCTAGATATCCATAGCTATAAGGGCACATATGTCTGCCATAACTCCTTATGACTATGGGTGGACACATTGTCTAGTGCTTCAAACATGTCTGCCAGCATTGTGCCGTCTGCTACTTGGAGACAGGTTTGAGGACATAATCAGAAATAGATTTGCTCAGAAAAAGAAAAAAAAAAAAGATGAAGGGCACCTGGTGTGTGTGCAACACTGCCCCTGAAGGGACTTCTGGGAGAGATGGTAGAACACAGCTTTGATGATAAAACAGGCAGGAAGAAGGCGGATTCTATTTTCATTTGGCATATGGTCCAGAGACAGTTATTGTGGGTTCAAATGGTAGCGATCCAGTCTCAGATTCTTCAAATCTACATATTTTTCGGAAAGATGAAAAGTATTCATTTTTCCAATGATTACTGCAAGTACTCGAGTTCTTAACATTATTAGTTATAGCTATAATCCATTTCCTGTGAGCACAGATATAGAACTCTGTCAGAAAAAGTTTGCTGCTCAGTCTGAACCTTTTCACAGCCTTCAAGACCCCATGCTTTTAATTGTTTTCTCAAATGGTTTGTAATGGGGAAAATGACATAAGCCTTTCTGTTAAAGCATCAGTAGCACAGAAATTACCGATACAATCTTATACCAAGCAAACAATTCTACCTATGGACTCTGTTACTGCTAATTAGAGAATCACCTCCAGGTGCAAAATTTTAGCTTTTTTCCATTATATTTCCCCTGGTCATATTATGCCTTGTTATCAACACAAGTGTCTGTCATTTGAAACTGGTGCATTTTCATGCCATGGTTAAACCTGATTATTGCATTGTCCTTGACCCCATGACAGCGAAGGATGCTTCAGCAGTAGCAGGGTCAGTGTTTTCCCCATGTTCCCTTCTAATTAAGTTCAGACATGCATACCCTCCTGCCTGTCCACATGATTCTGTATCAAGGCTCTGGTAAATTTAGACCAAGAAGCAGGAAACACATGCTGTGAGTCCTATTACCTTGGAAACCATTTGTCTTGTTTCCTTTCTAATAAGCTTGGTGCCTGCTTTTCATTGTATTAGAGACTAGTACTAAAGTGAAAATGAAGAAAAAACTAAACCAAAGCATTTGTATTGATTTCTTTTGATCTGGGTCCTCCATCAAACTGTAGGTCTAACACTTGCCTTTTCAATATGCCTTTCAGCTACTGGTTGTCTCCTCTACTCTTGTTCATGAATCCTGTTCCCTCTACCATTAAAAGGCTATTTCCTACTCTGTGGATTTCTATAAACTGTAAACTCAGCAAAATCTTTCCCCATATTTTCATTTACTCTTCAATTAAATTTAGACATGAAATACACTCTATTATGACTTTGACCCCCCCCCAATATCACAGGACCTAGAAATAAATTTTTAAGTTCTGTTTGCTCAGATACCTTTATTGGTTCCAACTGAAATGGCTAAATTTGATTTTTACAGAGGAAAACAATATATTTTCACCAATTTCAATTCTTAAATCTTCCAGAAGTTTTAAATCGATTCTTAAGGGAGAGAAATCACCAAATACATCAGCGACAAACAAGCACCTTGTTGAATCACAAATAGCTTCCACACACTTGCATCTTGAGCATGTGAAAGGGAGAGTTTGGAGGAAACTATAGAAGCTTATCTTCCTTTGAAATTAGCTGAATGTGACTCCAGTTTTTATTTCTTTCCACGAGCTGTCAAAATGACTCCACAGGCCAAGTACTTATCACAAAAAGTTAGTGACCTGAGTTCTGTACCTATAATTCACAGTGAGGGAAAAGAACTGACTCTTCAGACTTGCCCCTTGACCTCTGCACAAGGCTGTGATACGTGTACACGCCCCCCATACACACACACACACACCAATACTAATTAGTTAATTAAAAGTTAAATTTAAAGAGTTATTTTATATTAGCACTAAGATGATGTGTGTCTTTTATATTCACAATCTCACAAGCATGTAGCGGTCTTCTTGATATAAGAGATCACTGCATACTTAATCCATAAGCCAGTCAGTCTGGGAATCTGTCTTGATGTAACAAGATATTATTTTTTTAATTTGAAAAAAAAAACCCAAACAATGTGACTTTCCTAATCTTCTTTTTTTTGAAAATATAATTGTCTTAGTCTGCCAGGGCCACTAAAAAGAAAGAAAGAAAGAAAGAGAAAGAAAGAAAAAGAAAGACTAGAGACTAGGTGATTTATAAATCAGAGAAATTCATTTCACTCAGGTGCAGAGGCTGGGCAGTGCAAGGTCAAAGCTACAGCAGGCTCAGTTTCTGGCTAGGGTTTCTCTTTCTGCCTCCAAGATGGCACCTATTGCTGTGTACCCAGAGGCAGAGTATAGGGAGGGAAATGGCCTGGCTGTTTCCCCCATCCCTTGAAAAAGGCACTGATCTAGTCGATAAATCAGAATGCTTATAATCTCATCACTTCCAAAAGCAGTGGTTATCAACCTGTGGGTCTTGAAAAAGGCACTGATCTAGTCGATAAATCAGAATGCTTATAATCTCATCACTTCCAAAAGCAGTGGTTATCAACCTGTGGGTCATGATCCTCTAGAATCAAACGACCTTTTTTGCAGGGTTCACCTAAAACCATCAAAAGACACAGATATTTACAGTATGATTCATAACAGTAGCAAAATTACTGTTGTGAAGTAGCAACAAAAATTATTTTATAGTTGGGGATCGTCACAAAATGAGGAGCTGTACTAAAGGGTCTCAGCATTAGGGAGGTGGAGAACCATTCCAAAAGGATCTATCTCTTGATATTGTTTCACTTGACTCATCTTTCAGCATGAGTTTGGGAGGGGACATGAACAGTCAAACAGTAGTAGCAATTGCTTTTCATTAAAAAAATCTTTTCTATGTTTATATAAATTCTTTATTTTTTATTATTATGTGTGTGGGGGTGTTGTTCCTGCATATATGTTGGTGCACCACATGTCCTGACTCCTGTGAGGCCAGAAACCAGAGCTGGTGTTAAAGACCCTGGAACTGGACTTATGATCAGTACTGGGAATGGAACGTGGGTCTTCTGGAAATGCAGGCACTGTTTTAAATAATAAGCTACCCTCAGCCTCAGGAATATTCTTCAAATGAATTAATAAACAGATGTTTTAATTTCTTATATGATAAAAATGAATAAATCCAGAAACCATAAACTACAGTTCTTTGGAATCTTTTTTGTTCTATTTTACTCATTTTTTTAACTGAAAATAGATTTTTTTCATACAATATATTCTGATTGCAATTTTCTCTCCCTTAAATCCCCCTAGATTCCGCCTGCTTCCTCTCCCACCCAAATCCACACCCTTTTTTCTCTTTCTAATTTTTAGTCAAATGGATCCCATGATGAAAAAGGTTGGCAATCACTGTTCTAGAGCATCACTGTTCAGCTCTGTTATGGTGCAGTGCTTCTCTCCCTCTGACACCAGCTGGACCAATAGGCACACAGAATAATGAGCATAAAAATCAAATCCAGGCTATAACTAGAGCTGCTATTTTCCCATACATGTACAATGGAGCAGGGACTCATTATAAAGGAAGTCCTTAGAATATCCAGCAGAATAGCTTCTACAATGGTAAAATTCTCAGAAGCATGAAAGAATTACAGGGTGGGGTCGCAGGTAGCAGAGAAATTAGCTCAGTGATTAAGAGCACTGGATGCCCTTACAAATGACCTGGATTTGATTACTAGCACCCACATAGTGGCTCACAAACGTCTGTAGTTCCAGTCTCAGGGGATCCAATGTCTTCGCTGGCCTCCTAGGCCCAAGGCATGCATGTTGTACATAGGCATATATGCAGGCAAAATACAAACATATAAAACAAAAATAATTTTTTAAAATGCCTGGTTTCCCAAAGAACCCAATTGGAAAATGGGGTATAGAACTAAATAGTGAATTCTCAATGAAAAAATTGCAAATGGCTGAAAGACACTTAAAGAACTGTTCAACATCCTTAGCAATCAGAGAAATGCAAATCAAAACAACTTTGAAATACCATTTTACACCTGTCAGAATGACTAAGATCAAAAAGACAGATGACAACGTATTCTGGTGGGGATGTGGAGCAAGGGGAGCACTCCTCCATTGCTGGTGGGAATGTAAACTTTTGCAGCCAGTTTGGAAATCAGTATGGTGGTTCCTCCGAAAATTGAGAATCAATCTATCCAATGATCCAGCAATACCACTATTGGGCCTATGCCCACGAGATGCACATTCTTTCCTCAAGAGTATTAACTCAACTATGTTTAAAGCAGCATTATTCATAATAGCCAGAACCTGGAAACAACCTAGATGACCCTCAACTGAAAAATGGATTTAAAAATTGTGGTACATTTTCACAATGGAGTACTACTCAGCAGAAAAAAAAAATGATATCCTGAAATTTGCAGGCAAATGGATAGATCTGGAGAGTATCATCCTTAGTGAGGTAACACAGACCCAGAAAGATAAACATGGTATGTCCTCACTCATAAGTGGATTTTAGACATAAGACAAAGGATAACCAGGCTACAATTCATCCCATCCCACCCCCAGCAGCTAGGTAACAGGAGAAAGTTAAGAGAGACATCCATGGATCCCTCTGGGAAGGGGAAAGAGAGAAGATCTCCTGAGACAATTGTGATCATATAGGGGGAAGAGGGAGCAAAAAAAGGTGGGAAGAGCACATGAGAGAATGGGATGGTGGAGGAGGAGCAACAGAGAGAGAGAGCAAAGAAGTGAGTATCCTGATAGAGGGAGCCATTGTGGGATTAGAGAGAAACCTGGTGCTAGGGAACACCCAAGAACCCACAAGATGAGCCCAGCTTGGACTCCAAGCAATAGTAGAGAGGGTGCCTCAACTGGCCTTTCTTTACTATTATATGAATGACTGCTCCAATTGCCATTATAGAACCCTCATCCAGCAGGTGATGGAGGCAGATGCAAAGATCCATAGCTAAACACTGGTGAACTAACTGGTCCAGTTGAAAAGAAGGAGGAGAGATTACATGAATACATGAGCACATGAGCGAAGGGCTTGGGATCATGATGGGGACCATGAGGTAGTATCCAGTGTTGTTGGGAGCTCACAGATACTGAAATGGCCTTCATGGATCTGGACCCTCTGCTTGCAGATGACAGTGGAAAGGCATGGGCAGTTTCTGTAGCCTGTTGCACTCAGACCAGAGTCCATCCCGGGTCCATGAACTGGCTCCTCTGAGCCCATGTGCAGCAGGAAAACACCTTTCTCAGGCTTGATACTTGGGAGAGGGACTCAGTCCTACCTCAACTGGATACTCCATACGGAGCTGACTCCCCTGGGGATTTCTTGCCCTCTCTGGGGAATGAACAAAGTGGGAAGGGGGAGGGGAGACGTTAGGGGAGGACTGGGAGGAGTGGTGGGTATGGGGGAAAAATAAATAATAAATACATACATACATACATACATACATACATACATACATACATTCCTGGTTTTCTTCTTGTATACTGGGATTTTTGCCACTATTGGTAACTATGGGTAGTTACAGAATTGTATAAAACTGTTCAGCAAATTAAACATCTTAAGACTGACAAGGCAACAGTCCAACTTGCCCTATGCATTTTTATATCTCTTTCCTCAACTGAAATGCCTAGCCCATCTCCCATGTTGCTGCTTTCTGTAGGAGACATGTGACTATAGACAAGAGTTCTCTCTGTCTCCTAAGTGCTGGGCCCTGTTTTTGTCAAGAATTGATGCACTGATACGGGCCAGGCAGTCCAGGAATTTCCCTGAAGACTCTTCGTGCAGCTTAGAAAGAAGTCAAACAGTTCTTACATGGACTTGATTGGACTTCGTATATCCTTTTGACTCTGTGGAGAATGCTTCCAGCATCCATTAGTACTCTGGGGATTGGGTACCAATTTCATTCTTATTTTTTCTAGTAACTTTTATAATGCACCAAATTCACCCAAATTGTAGGAAGGTATCTGCAGATAAACAGCAACTACAGCCATTGTTTACTGTGTGCCAAGATATGTCATGCTGGTCATGAGACCTAATGACTCACAGGAGTACTTGGAGGTGACTATGTCTACTGTTCCCCTTTCCAAACAAACAGAAGATCAGGCACCGCAGCAGCTTGCTTAAAACTCACCCAGATGTCTATTGGGGGAACCAGGAGAGAATCAGCACTCACAAGGGTCAATGCTTCTACTACATGTCATCAGATGGGAACCATTGCAAAAGGGACAATTACAATTAGATGGCACTGGGGGAAGGGGTGTAAAATGCAGTCCTGCTGAGTGATGGCCCTGACTAATTCCTGGAAACTTTGCAGAAGTCACCACTGGTAAGACTGATGACATTTTCTCCTGAGTGGATTTTTGTGTTTCTGCCCATCTCTCACTGGTACTGCTATATATTTCTTGATTAGAACAGCACCAGACACTGTAATATTACTTTAAGTTCCACTCGATGCTCCATCCTTGGCCTTAATTCAATGGAAGAATGATTTACTTACGCACGAAGCGTGTGCTCCTGTATATCAATGCCACCCTTACCCGCTCCTAGAAAGATTTAGTAGACGCTATATATTAGAATAGCAATTATCACATAATGTCAGAACATTAAGCATTTTACATTTCCCAAATGATACATGAATAATTTGAGCCCTCTGTGTACACAGCCCTAATAAATCAAACATTTAATTTTCAAACACTTTTGAAAGCTATAAACGCATCTCTTAACTTTAAAATGGTCCACAGACTTTGCCTTGCAGCCTGATTTATCTCTCCATGGACACGTGATTAATTCCCAGACCACAAATGCACATATGTGCAAATACCTTAAATTTTTAATAATCTAGATTTATTTTAAATCATTCTCTAATATCAGAAAACACCAAACATTATGGAAGCATTCAAATATTTATGATCACAACAAAATGAATCAGCTTCCCAGGCAAAAAGAAACTGGGACGGTTGTGTAGTTGACTGGATAAAATTCGATAATAACAATCAGCAATGAGTTTCATTTCACTGACACAGAGTGTATGAAAACAAACAAAATACAGTTGTCCAGATGGCAAACTTTAAGAAAAGGATGACTGAGTTTTAATGTTTGCTGCTGTCCTTGTGGGCTCTTCTGTTGCTGTGATAAAACACTGACCCAAAGCAACCTGGAGAGGAATGGGTTTATCTTTCAGGTTCCATCATCAAGGGAAGTTTAGATAGCAGCTCAGAGCAGGAACAGAAGCAGAGATGGTAGAGAAATGCTGCTCATGGCTTTCTTCTTCTAGCTTGGTTGGCTTTCTTATACAGCCCTGACTCATTTGCCTAGAGATGCCACTGTCCACAGTGTGCTAGGCCCTCACTCCTACAGTGACTGGAGATCAAGGAAATATCTTATTAACATGGCCAGAGGCCAATATGATGTAGGTGATTCCTCTCTAGAAGTTCCCTTTCTTCAGGTATCAGTTGACAACCAAGATTAGTCATCTCAGATACTAATGAAAGCTACATAGACTAAAGGTTTTTGTTTTCTTACTTTCTTATTAAGAAAATGTCCATCAATGACCATGGTCTGAGCCTTAACACCACTATGGTGGCCTTTAGCCATCTACAAATGACACAGAAGTCCAGGTAGAAGTCATTACCAATAAAATAAGAAGAAAGTTTTCTTCCAATGACTTCTACCTTGTGACCATGTCCTAGATTAATCAACACATTCTTTTAACCAAATAAAGTGAAGGAGATCATAGAAATCCCCATGTTTCAAATAATGACACAGTTTTATGTAAACTTCCTCCCAGGTGGGTGAATCACAGCCAAAAAAGGACTTACAGTGCGAACACAACAGCCCTTTCCATTTTCAATCATAGTGTTTGAGACAAGGTCCTGCTCTGAGGGCTAGCAATCTTGAACTTGTGGTCCTCAGCTTGAGCTGAATGTGCATCTGTGAATATGTGAGGCCCTGGGGGAAACTGAGGCCAGGCTGATGTAATACCAAGATGGTCATAGCAGGAAACAGCTAAGGAAATAATATAGATACCTACTATCTACCTAAGGAAATAATTACTTAACTGGACAGAAGAACATGAAGGAAGATGGTTATAGGTTTTTAAAGGTAGGAAAAAGACAGGAAAAGGAAGGAAAAATCAAAGCTTATTTGAGTAATAAAAATGAACCATTTGGCTAAAGTTAATATTTATATATGGTATAAATAGATATTTATGTTTTCACTAAAATATCAACTATGAATTTATCTCTGGATGTCAACAAACTAACAAGAACTAGTTAGTACTTATTATGAGATTGTTGAACTCTGTAAAATATTAGAAATAAAGGGCCAACAAGATGACTAAATGGGGGTAGGGGTGTCTGGAGAGATAGCTCAGAGGTTAAGAGCACTGATTGCTTTTCCAGAGGTCCTGAGTTTAATTCTCAGCAAACACATGGTGGCTCACAACCATACATAGTGAGATCTGGTTCTCTCTTCTGGTCTGCAGGCAAACATGCAGGAAGAACACTGTATACATAATAAATAAATCTTTAAAAGAAATGACTGAATGGGTAAAGGCATCTGCTGCCCAGCCTGGCAATTCAATTCCAGGCTTAGTTCAATTCCCAGAACCACATGGCAGAAAGAAAGAAAAGAACATGGTTACACAATTGTCCTTTAACATCCACATGTGTGCTGACACACATGCATGTGCACACACACAGAAACACATGCACAGTAAGTGTAAAATGTAGAGATAGGAAAGTATAACCAGATGAGGATTAACATATTACTTGAAATAGCACAGACTCAAAAGTTTCATTTTTCCATGGATGGCTATCACAGTATTTTCCACCTACGGGCTGTTGTACAGCATGACACATTGTCCTCAAGAACTGGGAATTTACCTGGGCCTGGTGACAGCTTTGTCTAATCTTCAGCTGGGCTGTGAGTTTCTACTTCTTGCATTTTGGAAGCCAGTTATCATGTAAGAACATTGGCCACAAGAAACTCACCTTACCCAAAGCCGAAGTGGAGCAGGGATGAGTCTGAAGGATGAAGAAGTCAGTATTCAACAAAAAAGCTAAGAAGTACCAAGTCACCAGACATTCTCATCCTAGAATCAGGCAGTTCTCGGCTATCCCCAACTAAGTCTCATTGTTTGGAAATGAGTCCAATTTGAAATTGCCCTGACCTACCAAATCATGAATGAAATAAAATGCACATTTTAAGACCTCAAATGCTGAAGTGGATTCACAGAAATAAGAAGCTGGGCAATGACTGAGTGCTAAATGATAGACATGATTATTACTTTGTATATTGCTGGATACAAGCATTTTTATTTGTAGCAAGGAAAATATTAAATTCTCTCATTTGAAAAGAAGTCTTTGTCCAAAATGATCAGCATACGCAGGGCTGTAATAGCTGACTGAGATATACTGGTTGACAAAGATATATTCTATTGAAGGCTGAAATGACATGACCTCAGGTTCAAAGGGACAGGAAAAGGCTTCTGTCTGTTGGAAAAGACACTCATGGGGAATAGCATAGTTTTCTTTCTAGCTCTCTGATCTGCATGCATTGGAAACAGCACAGAAGCAGGGGACAATGCAGCAGGGATTTCCTGATCATGGCCCCACAAAGGCCATGCTTCAGTTTTTCTCGGTTTAAACAAAGTGAGCAGGGTGTTTGTAGCATTTGCAGCTATCACGGAGACAAAATGTGCCTGAGGCATCCCCTTGGAGGAACTTTGACAGCAAGCTGGCCTGCAGTCCTGAAGCAGGCAGCAAGCCCCAGAGAATGTGGATGCCAAGAAAAGATTCTGCAGAAACTGGAGAAAATCTCTTCAGTCCTCAGAGGATCACAGTTACATTGACGGGAACTTGGTGATGATTAAACATTAGTCTGTTGCCTTTTATCTGTGCGTTCTTAAATCTGGTGTACATTGTAGCTCATTAGGAAGAACTAGGAGAGATGCTTAAGTCCATCATCAAGTGACTTCAATTTGAATTCAGGTCTGCTACGTCCTAACTTGAGCCTCTGGGCATATCGCCTGTTAGAGCCCAGATGGCCAACATGGCAGCCATAACCATATGTGGCCGTTGACCACTAGGAGGACAGCCATTCTGAATGCAAACGCCAGTAATTACAAAACTAATGTCTAAAAGTGACTCTTACAAATTTTGATAATATTTCTGCATTTATTATTTGTTAAAGTGACATTTCAGATACTTTAAGTAAAATAACCAATAAATTAATTTTGCCTTCCTTTTACTTTTTAACAATATGGATCTAGTGCTGAAGAAATGGCTCAGTGATTAACTACGTTTGCTGCATTTAAGAGGACCTGGATTCAGTTCCTAGTAGTTCTATGGTAGTTCACAACCATCTGTCCGTCCAGGGGTTTTATCACCCTCTTCTGGACTCTTCGGTACCAGCCATCCATGTGGTGCACAGAAAATAAACCATACGTAAATAAAAATAAAATATAAATGTCATAAATTTCAGCCCACATTTGTCTGTCATATTTCTGCCTTTCAGGGATCATGAGAAACTCAGTTTGGGGTGAATTTATCCAGTTTAAGAACCTAGAACAGCCTAAAACAGCACGGGGCTCCCAGGGAGCATGTCTTCCCTTCCTCCCTCCCCCACTCTTGGTTCTTCGCTGTTTTGCTTGCTTCCTCCTCCTCTTCTCTAGTCATCCATTTATCTGGTAAACATTAATTATGCCTGGCACTCTTCCGGGTGTTTGGGTAACAGCATTGAGAACAGACAAGAAACAAAACAAGACAGTTCCTCTCTGAAAGGTAATAAGAATTTTTTCTTTACGCTCGGCAGTTCTCTGTGTGTGCCAGTGTGCCTGTTCAATAATTCCAGAAGCGTCCACTGTCTTTTGTTCTCAGGTAACATTTCATGGAAAGGTCTGCTGCTGTCCCTTGCTGTTAGCCTTGCCTGCGGAGAGCCCAGCTGTTAGACGGTCACCCGAAGCTATGTCTTCCTGGGAAGAGTAGGAGGCCTAACTTCAGTAAAGATGGCAAGCACTGACCTTGTAAACCCACAAAGCAAAATTTGGGAAGAGTTAGGAAAGGACAGGTCAAAGGCAGCAGATTGGTGGAGAAAGGAATCAAGAAAGAAGTGGGATACAGCGTTGTGGCCTGCAAGATGCCCAGGGGAGCCGCAGAAGGATGGGGAGCCGCTGTCAACCTCTGTGATCTATAGTGGACAGCAGGCAGGAGGGGTTCAGTCTTCTCTGTTCATGCCTGTTTATCGCATGCATATGTGTCTGGGGGATCCATGTGTTTCCCTTTTCCACACTACCCAGCACTAGGAAGATAGTTCCCAGCATGACAGAGAAGTCAAATACTCAAGCCATACACGGGCAGCTTATGCCAGCATCCTTTGGATTAACTTTGAACTCTCTAATTTGCTTCCTCCCATCTCTTTCTGTCCCACTCACCCCAGTCCTTTCCGGCCCCTTCCACATTGTTACCTACACTGTAGCCAATGAAACAGACTCAGATCTCCCCTTCCACCGTCAACCACCAATTCACTTTTTATTGCTCTCAAAATAAAGACCAGGATCGTGTGTGAGCTGTAAAAGTCTCGTGCTCACCTAATTCAAAGCCATCATGTACATATGTACTAATTAGTACATGTACTAATGTACTAATGTACCCTCACATTGTCTATGACGTTGCAGTTCACATTTACTAGCAGGATTATTTGAGCAGTTTCACGGCTCTTTGTATGCAGCAACCAAAGGAAGTAGAAACCTTGTACTCTCTGCTCACCATGAGGTCATATCAATTAGCACAGGATTTGGTACATGGTAGACATTTGTTAAGTATTTTTCATCATATATCCATAAAGTTATTGTCTGAGGTTACATACAAGGTAATATTGTTTCCAATCGGACATGGTACATAGTAAGTACTATATAAGTGATCTCTTTTTTTTTAATTACATGAGTTGGCTTTGGGTTTTATCTCATCCAATGGTCTTTCAACATTCTCTTTGTCCTGTACAAATTCTGAGGTTTGTACACTTTGTTTCTGTATTGGTCAAGATTCTCTAGAAGAATAGAATTTATAAATATGAATTTATTTATTAGAATAGATTTGTTAGAGTGGCTTACCAGCTATGAGCCAGTTAGTCCAAAAGTGACTGTTTACAATGTCAATAAAGCAAGGTTCAAGAATTCAGTAGTTGTTCAGTCTACAAAGCAAGTAAGTGTCTCAGCTGAATATCAGCATATGCTGGAATGCTGAAGATGTAGGCTCTAAAGCTATTGAATTATTTTTTCCAATGGGAGCAAAGGCAAGTGCACAAAGAGAGGAAGCAAGCTTCCTTCTTCCATGTCATTTATTAAACCTTCCAGCAGAAGTTGTGGCTCAGATTAAAGGTGGATCTTCCCATTTCTAAGGTCCATCCAGATTAGAAATGGTTCTTCACTCTTCAAAGGACTTTGTTAAGAAAAATTCTCACAAGTGTGCCCAGCCATTTGGGTTTTAGTTCATTTCAGATATAGTCAAGCTGACAATCAAGAATGATCATCTCATCACAAGTCTACCCATTTTCAACTTGGCACACAATTTTATCTCCTTATGTCATGTTTAATTTCCAAATAAAAACAACACCATAACCATAATCATACCTAATATGATCTATGATGGTTTAAATAGGTATGGGTCCCATAAGCTTATGTGTTTGAATGCTTGACCCTTAGGAAGTGGCACTATTAGGAGGTGTGGCCTTGTTGAAGGAAGTGTGTCACTGAGGGGGTGGGCTTTGAGGTCTCATATCTGCTCAAAATATACTTGGTTTACAGTTTTCCTTTTACTGCCTGCAGATCAATGTGTAGAATTCTCATCTCTTTCTCCAGTATCATATCTGCCCGCACACTGCCATGATGATAATGTGTGGCGCGCACCCTTGCCAGCAAGGAAAGCGCAACACCCAGGATCTTCTTTCAGCAGTTTATTCAGGACCTTTACAATTGTTCTCTCTTTGTTCTTCTTCTGCTTCTCCTTCTCCCCCGGGAAACCCCGCCCACTGACTAGAAACTCTCAGGGCATCCAATCCCAATAAGCCACGTGGGCACAGCTCATAGGTCCACATATGCAACAGCAAACCACACCCCAGGCTCAAGCCAAATAAGGAGTTGTTTATCAAAAGAGAGCACTCACCCACGGTGGGGGGTGGAGGCCAGAAATCAGCACCATCTCTAGGGAGCAGCAGCAGGCAGCTCTCTACATCTCCCCCTTATTTAATAATTAATAAATCAAGCAAAAGCAGCAGGCAAGAGTAGAGGCCTAATCCCCATTGTGCAAGAGGATGTGTGCTATCCCTAATCCAGGTGTCATCCACTCAGACAGGGACAGACCTGTCCGGCACCCATTTTTATGAGGACAGGATAGTGGGTGCCAACCTGTATGCAATTAGGCATGCTCTTCATGAAACCTTTCCTAGGCAAAACCATGTGCAGCGCTTAGCCTCGCAACCCATGCCAAACATTACTCTTTCAAGGCAGCAAGCCAAACATGTGGGGGCTGTCCCGCCTCAATGGCGGTGAAGGCTTGAACAATCATGGCCATGCTCCTACATTGTGTGAACCTCATTTTGCAGATGCACCACAGGCAAATCAGAATTATCAGCACCATCAAGCCAGCCAGATCACCCATTCCCGCCCATTCCTTCAGATGATTGAGAGCGGTGGACATTCATCTCATCAGTCCTTCAGCAACTCTAGGGTCCACTCGAGTTGAATTCACAGCAATGATTGCAACTCTCAACTTCTCCATGGTCGCTTTGAATTCATCTGACCAATTTCCTATAAAATAACTTGACAAAACTTTAGACAAATTTTCAGTATAGGAAAATTTTTCATAGTGAATAGAAGTCATGCATAGGGCCTGATACTTCCATTCGCATCCCAACTGAGCCATCTGCAAGAGGACATCAACTTCCTCTTGCACCAGGTCAATCCTTTGGTTAACCAACATCAGCCTGCCTTTAAGCTGGACAGAAATGCCTCTTTGAATGTCTAAGGCATGGGCTACATTGGCAGAGAAACCACCATGTCTCTGAGCCATCTGGACAGTGTGACTCATAGCAATGGCGGCCGTGGTGGCCCCAATTGCGGCTAGGGAAATGGCTGTAACAACAGCTACAGTAATACCAAAATCTCTCCTAGCTCTAAACAAGCTCATGGCATTAGGGCTTTGTACCGGGACAGGTACCCATTCCAGGGCCAATCCTCGCCCTCAAAGTCAGAATCATACTTGTCATTTCAGACCTTTCTGGTTAGCCGTTCTGGTACCCACACTGGATCTTGCAGATCCTGAGGAAAGACACAAACAGAACCTCTCACCCATGTAAGCACTGGATCAGGACCATGCCAGTGGCCCGTGAAAATATCCTTCCATTTCATCATACCTCTGTAGCTAGGGGTGAGAATCAGATGTCTATCTGCCATGGAGCAGCCATCAATATCCAAATTTTAAAAATTAAGGGTAAACAGAGCTATAGATAGTCTTTTTTGGGGGTGCAGCCGTGGCCTATTCCCCCTTTTTGTTTTTGTAAGCATTCCTTCAGCGTGCGATGAGCACATTACACTATACCTTGTCCTTGTGGATTGTAAAGCAATCCATGAGTTACTTGTACATCCATTTGCCTGCAGAATGCAGTAAACTGCATTCCAGTATAGGCAGGGCCATTGTCAGTTTTTACCTGCAGGGGCTTTCCCCAAGCTGCCCAGGCCTCTAGGCAGTGCACAATGACATTGCGTCTTTTCTCTCCTGACATGGCAGTGGCATGCAAAATACCAGAGCATGTGTCCACAGAAACATGTACATACTTTAAAGAGCCAAATTCAGAAATGTGAGTAACATCCATTTGCTATACTTTTAATGGCAAGATCCCTCTGGAATTAACACCTAGGGAAGGTGGGTGGTGGTACACCACACATTGAGCACAATCCAAAACTATTTGACGTGCCTCAGCTCTAGATATCTGAAACTTTTGTTGTAAGGTCTTAGCATTTACATGATATAGCTGGTGAAATTCTTGAGCTTTGACTACAGGAGAGGTAAAGAATACCCAGTCCTGTCTAGTGCACATATCCACCTTGGCATTGCCTTCACCGAGTGGACCCAGAAGGCCAGCATGAGCACGGATATGTTGAGGAAAGAAAATCTCTCCTTATGCTGCAAAATCAAGTCTTGCAAGTGGTTAAATAGGACAGTGACCGTACTGGATGATTTTATTGGTCCTGCCACTTCAAGTACCTTTAAAGCATTAACCACATAAGCTGAGTCAGATATCAAGCTAAAGGCAAAATGGCATTCTTTAAACACCTCACATACTATTTGAAGTTACACTACCTGAGGAGTACCAGGAGTAAATTGATGTTGAACTGGTTGTTTGCCTTGCACCATATAGGCACCTACTCCTGTTTTTGAGCCATCAGTGAATACATTGACAGCTCCCACCACCGACTCTGTGGCGGTGACCTTCGGAAAAATTATGGAGTGCTCCTTAAAAAATGTCATAAGAGGATGTTGTGGGTAATGATTATCTATTTTTCCAGCAAAGGTACAGCGAAGAATTGCCCAATCATCAACAACAGCACACAGGGTGTTAACTTGTGCTGCTGTGTATGGCACAATTATTATGGCTGGTGCATGCCCAAAATACTGAATGGATTGCTGGATGCCATTGTGAGCTAAATCAGCTACTGCTGTAGGGTACTTTTATTAGGCAATACCTTTGGATTGGACCTGATTGCCATAGTACCCCTGTGAGTTGTCTGAATGTGGGTAAAAGGCATAGGGCAAAATCTTTTCCTTCCTCAATCCTATTTAGGCAGGCATCCTGAAACCTCTGTTCAACTACCTGCAGTGCCTTTCTGGCTTCCACTGTCATCACTCGCGTGGAGTCTAAAGCTGACTCTCCTTTCAGAATGTCATAAAGGGGTTTCAATTCACAATTTGCAATCCTCAGATATCCTCTAATCCAATTAATATCTCCCAACAGCTCTTCCTCTGAGTCTGTAGACTCAGGAGTTTCTATATCAGCAAGGTTGGGGTACAACTCTCTCCCTTCACTCTGTCCTTCTTCACTGCCTGCCCACTCCAATCTCTCCTCCCAGCATCTCCAAGGTGGCCTGTTATCAGCTTCAGGTGGCCTTGGCAAATGGAACCACACCTGCCTAGAACTAATCCACAGGTTTTGATCTTCCATGGAGACAAAAGCAGAAACTCTTTCCCCAAGTAACATATTCTTATAAACAGATTTCAAAGTCAGGATATCTTCAAAGTATATGCATTTGTTTAACTTAGTAGCCTTAGTAATCAGTTGTCTTTTGGCAGATAGCTCATTAAAAGTTAAAAAATTACAAGAAAATGCAATAACCAGAATCCAGACTCTCTGTTTATCTGCCATCTTTATGTGGCTTTTTTATCTTTATTTCCTTCCCCATTTAGAGGTTTTGAGAGTCTAAATC